>ML778162.1:655363-672670 GCA_009831015.1 Picea engelmannii | reverse complement strand
AATTAAAAAAAATGATTGGTTGCCAACACAACGAAACCCTAACCCTGTTGTTAAGACACCTTAAGTGAAGATATTGACCTAATTTTTGGATATCCTAGTGCGCCCTAACCTAGTGCACCTCCTGCTACTCTCAACAAGCTAAGACGTCAGGTTTGAGTTTTTGGTCAAATTCAAAGGTTGACCAAGTCAAAGTAGTCATGACCTACTCTATGAAGTCAAAAAACAAGTTAGAAGGGGATTCTAACTTCACGGCATGGAAGACAAGGATTGATCTCATCCTTTCCAAGAATAAAGTGTTGGATAGCATGAAAGGAAAGATCGTGGAACCACAGTTTGAAGAAGGAAAAGAGAAGGAACCTCAGAACGTTTCAGTTATGGAGAAGTTCAAAGACAATGACATCAATGCCATGAGTATCATAGTGGAATCTATAAAACACCAGTTGATACCCAACATATCTCATCTTGACTCATCTAAGAAGATGTACAATTCCCTAACTAACCTCTTCTTAGTCATAAACATTGGACAAGTAATGAGTCTGAATAATGAGCTCTGTGACATGAAAATGAATTATGATGGCAGCATAACATCATACCTTGTGAGAATCTCTCAGTTAAGAGATTAACTACAAGCTATTGAAGAAATCATTTCAGAGAAGGAACTGGTAAATATGGTACACAATGGTATTCCCATGACATGGGATGCATTTTTTGCAAGCTTGAACACAAGAAAGGAGTATCCCACATTTGAATAAATTTTGACTTGTTGTGTACAAGAAGAATCAAGGATTAACACAAAAGAGAAATCCCAAAAGAAATACAATGATCAAGCTTTCACAACAAAGTTCAAGAATTTCAGAAATAAGAAGAAGTTTGGCTCAATGAAGAAACCAAATCAAGAAAATGATATGCCAAAGATACAATGATTCAAATGTTGAAAATATGTTCACTACATGAACCACTGTCCTGAGTTAAATAAAAGGAAGGAAACAAAAGAAGCAACAATTGTCGAAGAAAGGGAACCTTCAAAGAAAGTCAAGCAGGATAAAACAGACTTCTTCTTCTAAGTCAAGGTAACAATATTCTTCAAAGCTCTTGTAAATACCATGTTTACATAGATTTTGTACATATCATGTATATCTATTTCTTAGAATAAAATATGTTTAAGGGAAACAATACCTATGGAATAATAAAAGGATAAGGATTGCTATCACGATGACTACAAATCAAGAAATACAAATGAAAAGATGAAGTATGTTGACAATATTTGGTAACAATTCCTGTGGAATATATTATATAAGTAACAACTGCCAGATAAACCAAAATCAGAATCAAACCTAAAGAGACCCAGAAGAAGTCAAAACAAAAATAATTCAGCAACCAAGAGGAAATCAGAAAAAGACTTGTGACACCTTGCAAAAGGCAATACGAATGCAGATGGAAGCGTGGACTCTCTTAGATGGAGGGAGATGATTATAGAATTCAAAAAGAAGAGCATGCATTCATGCATGAAGCAAGGATTAAGAGGGATATAATCCTAAATAATATGATCCATTGAGGATTATGAAGTATCTATCCATGTTCCCATTGAAAGTAGCAGCCATGAAAAGCAGCATGTGCTCAGTTTGACTCTAGAAAAAGTCTTCTTCAAAAACAAGCCTTAAAGTATCACGGTTGTCCATCTACATCCATGACCCTATGATGAAAGGAAGAAGTTGGAATCTTCAGGGCATGAAAACTATAGAATACCCATGGACCCAAGAGCTAAAGAGAGACATGAGGAAGAACATGAATATTCCAAGAAAGAAAGAAAAGACAAAACAACCAGTTATTATACCGAGAATCACAAGACTACCAACTTGGTTTGAACTCACTAAGAAGCAATCAAGCAGGAGAAATGGAAGTTATGAAAAATAAAAGTGTGAAAAAATACTTATGAATGTAAGTATTGCAAGATTCAAAAGTTCTTCCAGAAGGAGGGAGAAGACTATTCCAACAACGTGTTCCAGATATACCTCTTGTAGTATCCATGGGTTGGAATTTACATGTAAAAGACTATTCTTCCCAATAAAGAAAGTGAGAAAGAATCTTATACCAGAAGTATACCCATGTATGCATATATAAATACCTTGTATGGATTCAAACAACTTGATGCAAAGTATCTCATATACAACAGAAGCATGGTGAAAACTTTCTATGACAAAGATAGTGTATCAGAATAGTTACTTAGAAGTATGGGATGATGGATTTCTAATACATGGAAAAATCCCATGATGAAAGAAGAAGTGATACTTGGATATGCTTTAGTTTGAGCCTTGCCACCATGTCATGAGCTAGTAGGAAAAAAAAGTGTTGAATTCGACCATGATATATTGTAATGATCAGAGCTATATGAATCCTGCAGATAAAACCATTGTTCCATGATAGGCTGAAGTAAATTGAGATCAAGCAATACATTCTCTGTGATGAAGTCCAAAAAATAGAAGTGGTTCTCCAATATATCTCCACATATGAGCAGATAGTAGATATTTTGGTAAAGCCTCTATCCAAGATGAAAAATTTTGTGTACTGAAGAAACAAGTTGGGGCTCGTGGAGACGACTTCCTTATTGAAAAAGGAAGAGATTACTCCCAGGTTGGGAGGGAGCACGGATGTGTTATTGATTTATGGACATTCATTTTTCAGTTCAAAAAATGGTCCAGGATGAGCACCTCCTTTCTAGTTCGGAAAGTGGTTTCAGATTTCTCATGGAAAGGCATTTTCCATTTCGGAAAATGGTCCAGATTGGACAATCATTTTCGTAATGAAAATGGTTTGATAGATTTTTGATGTACCATAGACAGTGATTCCCCTTATGGCCAGTGGGGGGGAATGGTCTAGTACAATCATTCTTCTTGGAAGTGTTGGTTATGTGTTATATTATTTTCATGTGTGTGTGTGTGGGCGCATCAGATATGACAACTGTGTCTCACGATTTTTAGTGAATTTTTCTATTTTTAGTGGATTTTTCTATTTTAAGTGGTTTTGTAAATTAATCCTAGATTAAGGGATTAGGGTTTTGGTATCTATGGAATACCTAAAAACATTGTATATATATTGTATGGTGAATGGTGAAATTTGATATAATGAATATAAGAAAGGTTTTCCCGGTTGAGGGTTTCCAGTATAAATCTCGGTGTACTATGTGAATGAGCCATTGATTAATTTATGTTTTTCTTAAGAATCTATATGCATTGATTTACTTCACAGGTTTAAAACTTACAGGAAGTCACTCTGAGTAGTGGTCAATTAGAATGTTCTTCCTCATCGGGAAATCATTCTTTCGAAGTTCAGAGTTGTGAGCAGTTTCGAATAATGGTTTGTTTTGTAGTTTGGTGTAGGACAATCATTTCCATTAGGAAATGGTCCAGACAATCATTCCCTAGGGAAGATTCATTCTATCTAGGTTTCACTATGATTAGTGTCGAAGGAATGGCCTAGTTAGGTGAATGCTCCAGGTTCAGTAATCAGGGACATGCATTCCCTAGGGCGGAGTCATTCTCTCCAGGTTGCACTATGACTAGTGCCGGAGGGATGGCCTAGTTAGGTGAATGGTATAGGATCAGAAATCATGGACAATTATTCTTATATGCTTGAAAAGAATAGTCAATATATCCCATGGTTGATGTTTTACCTTCTGAGGGCAGATGTTAATCTAGATCTCATAGATGTGAGTGGAAGAATGACTCAGATGACTCAATTTATATCATGATATTGTTTTATGCAGGTTGATATCAGATAGTAGATGTATGCTACTATTATGGATGTGTTCCACTGTATGTGACTATGTTTCATTGATTAAGCAGTCGTGTGCTACTTGGTGTGGTTGTATACCACTAGATAGTAGTTGTGTA
Source organism: Picea engelmannii (assembly GCA_009831015.1). Lineage (NCBI taxonomy): Eukaryota > Viridiplantae > Streptophyta > Pinopsida > Pinales > Pinaceae > Picea > Picea engelmannii. The sequence continues at coordinate 668,780 of ML778162.1, read as the reverse complement.
CTACTATGGATAGACACAATTGTGTTCTATTGAATGTCATTGTTTTGATTTCCATGTAGACTATCAGTAGTGGGAAATTATTATCAGCTAGATGGATAGTTAGTGTGTTGGTGGACAAACATTCTCCAAATAAAAAATGGTCTAGGACATTTATTCTTTTAGGACGTATGTCTGGATTAGAAGAATACTCCTTGTAGCCCATGGTGTGGCTTCTAGCATATTTTGAAGTAATTATTATTCTAGGACATATGTATGGATTATAAGAATAGTCCTTGTATCCCATGGTGTGGCTTCCAACATCTATTGAAATAATTATTCTTCTAGGAAATATGTGCTCGTGATCTAATCATGGTATAGTCTGCGTGACTATGATGATGCTACCAGTTGAATGGTATGTTTGTGCTCAAGACCATTGCTTTCAATACCTCCCTATCTAGGAGGGAGTGTTGATATTATGGTAGTTGTGGGAGGTATTAACCTCCACGTGTAACCCTGAAAAGAATAGAATATTTCAGGAAGCAAGAAGAAACCCTAAAGCATTGGACATAACCCTATAAGACAAGTCCGTTAAAGGAAATATTTAATATTGAGTTTTTGGCCTCCAAAATGAGAAGTCGAATTAGAAAGATAAGGAGGAGTAGTATAAATACAGGACGCCAGAGCTCATTTGAGAGACATTGTTCACAACTATAAAAATATAGTGTGCACTACATAAATTCAATAAGTGCGCAAGTCTAGAGAGTAGCTTCAGTTGCAGCTACTGCAACTACTATTTTCAGTTTTAGGCTTGGAATTTCTCTTGGTTATGGCTTTTACTTTTTGTATGGTATGCTATCTCTGGAGAGTGGTACGCTACCTTGATTGACTTTTGCACCTAGGGTTTTCTTCCAGAATTATTCTCTATGTCAAGGTTAAGGTGCTTGGAGGTGGCTTTGGCCTATGGTTGGGTGACAATATTGATACATTTTCTATGATTAAACGAGCACACCTACTTTTATAACACACTCTAACAGACCTAGACCCAGGGGGTTTTTTCCTCTCCTCTAGGACGTTGACCCTTGAGAGAACATGACATCATTGTTTTGACCCTGACATCACCCAGAGTTAAGGTTTGTACTTATGATGGGCAGTTATGTGCTAATTGGCACATGTGGCAGCATTCAGGGCATTTGGAGGCTAAAAGTTCTGCATTTGAGGCCTAACATTCCACCTTGGGGGCCTAACGTCACCCTAGAAGGGCATGACATCACCCTTGAAGATGAAATTAGGGTTTAATTGTTGTCATTTATGTAAAAAACTAGATTTTAATGTAATTTGGCCATGTCGGCCTTTTTATGACCTAATTGTAATTAAAGGTCATTGATACTGTATAAATAAGAGAAAAAAATCTCATTTTTATTCATCATATCTCATCACACAAGTGGTGAATTCTGAAATTTGTGCCTTCTTTTAGGGTTAATGGCTGAAATTTTAGGCTCACTTCTTGGAGGAGGATAAATTTTGGTGTTTCTTGGTTATTTTCATGGTGGAAGATCTTCAAATAAGGTTTGAGATTGATTATTCTTGGTGAAGTAAGTAGAAATATGCATTTTGTTTATGTTGATGAATATTTGTGGTAAGCTTTACTAATTTCATGTTAAAGATTATGAAATTACTTGCTTGAAACCCTAGGAGAAAGACATAAGTTATTATCTTTTTCTCTATAATTTTCCACTTGTTAAGATTTCTCAAAGAGCACCTTGTTTAGAAGTAGATGCTAGAGCCCTACCATCGTAGCACTCTAGTAATCCTACTTCACTTTCCTTTTTCATCTTTTATTTCAAATTGTCTAAGGAAAAGAGAAATATGCTAGGGCCTAAGTTTCCTTACTTTCTAGAAATTATCTCTCTAGGACTTGGATGTTTGAGGCCTTGGGTTACTAACACCTCTCTCGTATTCTCCATATCCTTTTGACTAAGTATTATCATTGCTATTTACCTCTAAGATTTTTTGCTTCTATCATTGACTCCATTACCCTACAAGGCACTAGTCTATTCACTACTAGTGATTGATTGATCAAACAACTTTCAAACTATCTTCCTTGAAACATTCACTAATTCCTACTAACCTTAGATTAGCCTAATTCATGAAATAACTTGTTGTTGTTGTAAAATATTTATACAACCATATAAAAACAACAAACTGACCTCAAAAGTGACATGTATTGCTAGCTAGACATTGCTAAATCTGCTTGTGAATATCTAATATCAAATTGTCTAGTTAAAGCTATTGTTTCTAGTCTTTTCTCAAGCATTTTGAAGAATAGTTATTGTGGTTGTTACAAATTTATTATTGTTTTTTTAAATTTTTGTACTACTGCAATTTTATATCAGCCAGTGTATTTTTTAAGAGTTCATTGTCTTATGAAGCATTAACATCATTTTGGTACTTGGAAAGTGCCCTTTTTCTATTTTGTTGTCTTGTTCTTGGAAGGTACACAATATTACTCTTTTTCTTCACCTCTATAAGACACAAAGAACCTTTTAAATTGAGTGACATGTGAGAGGGGGGAACTTTCTTGCCTTAGCCTTCTCAAACCCTTAGGTCACTGGGGGCATCTCCCCCAGGGTACATTGATATACTCCTAAATAGAAAGTGGTTTCCTATTAAGGTGACAGTGATAGGTCACCCCCTGTTATGCCAATATTGTATCTACTTGCTTTGGGATTTAGAAAAGTATATATTATGTGATAACAAACCTAATTTTGGAGCACAGGCAATACGTGGCAAGAAAGTAGCATGCAGAAAACAGAAGGAAAAACAGCATGCAAAAGGAAAAGCAGGCATACAGGCCTAAACATGATAGGGTTAAGGTTTTTGATAAGGATTGTAATGGATATAATCCTGTAAAACAATATAAATAAGAAAATAGGAAGTCTATAAAGGAGGAGGTCAGATGTTAGTTGAGGATGTTAAGGATCTTTATGTGGTTAAGTGTAACAATTCATGTAGAAGAGTCCAATAGGCGAGTCCTTGAGGGTTAGGTCACAGGATGAGGAGCCTGGTGTGATCTAGTATGCCTCATAAAGGATTATTTCCTTGATATTGATTGGATTACTGAGATGTAATGTGTGCAACACAAGATTTTGCAACCGATTAAATAAAAGAGAAAAGAAGCCATATATTTTTGGATGTAGCCCCAAGAGGGGGTGAACCACGATAAAACTTGTGTTTTGTGTGATGCTTATTGAGTATTTACTTTATGTTAATGATTATCTTATGAATGAATGATTACTAGATGTATTAGCATGCATGCATAAGGCTAAAGATGAATGAATCCTAGAAATACTTAAATCAAGAACAAGGTTAGTGCATTAAGAAGGAAGAACACAAACAAACATCCCCATGCATTCCTAGACTGCAAACACCTGGGTATTGTTGTCACCCATAAATATATCTTAGGTGAGACTATGTTGTGCACCCTAGGCACAATGTTTCCTTCTAGTTTACCAGGAGGGCCAATAGTTTTAGAGGGTTTTGTTGGAAACTTCTTGATATCTAAACCTGGGTCAACCTAAGAAGAATTGAAAGAGAGATATAACCAACACATGGTCATGATCAATAATCGGTGGTATCCAAAGTGACATCATACCCCATCATAATAAAACCTTAGAAGGTGGCATCATCGTCAAATGGAGACCAACGTCAGGGTCTAGGGCACTACGTCCAAGGTGAAGGAGGCTACATCTAGTCTCTACATGGTATCTGGCTATCAACTTCTACAATGTTCTCAATCCAGTGAGTAATAACCCATGAGGTACACTTCCCATCATGTGGGATTTCATACCACTTGTATGCCATCATGACCAAATATACGAAAACCAAGCCCATATGTCCATTGTCCAAGGTCTTGAAGATGTGAGAGCTCATGTCAGAAGGTGCCAAGTCACTAGGTGACTCACTTCTCTACATCACACATGCTAAAGTCTTTCAATAAGGGTACATTGTCTTGGGTTAAATCCTAATATGCCCCTCAAAGAAAAGTATAAGAAAGGTAAACCAATGTTCATAAGAAATATTAGTCCTTAAGTCATGCAAAGCAAGCCATTACTTAAGATACAATCCATGTGAACAATTCACCCCAATATCCCCTTTAAGCATGACATCAGCTCATGAATTTATGTGAGTTGGAAGGTTTTAATATGGGAGGGCCTTCATACAACCCTATTAGGTGTTCCAACCAAGACAGTGAAATAAAAGACCCAGGTAGAGGGATAGGTCTTGAGAGAAACAATGAAAGAAATAAACCCTTCAAGAGTAAGTGTGATAGTGGTATGAAATTGAGCTTACTTCATGGCTTATGGTATCATTAAATCATTTCTATGAGAGCCTATGTAGAGGGAGCACTTGTTTATTGAGATACCCTTTCCTTTGTACTTTTTTCATTATGAACCCCTTAATTTTCTTTTTATACCCATTCATTATTTTGCAAGTCCCTGTTACAGGTTTCAAGCTTTTATTCTTTGAATTTTTTTACTGGGATAAGGTCCTATTATAAGTGTGCATCAAGAAAAGGATAAATTACCATTATAGGGGGTAGAGCTCAAGTTGTCATGTGGATTTTGTAGGTGTCATTTATCACTTTTTACATAACATATATAATATATGCATCAACCTCTAGGCCTCCAACCCCTTCTTCTCATGAGAGAATGGACCATGACCCATTATCAAAGTTTAGTACACTATGTTAGGATCCATTATGGAAAGTGTTAAGTATGGTGGGCAATGGAACGTTACCCTTGTGAGGACCCCTAGTAGTACCCATTTTCCCTTGACAATGACAAAAAGGGACTATGACACATAAGATGACCACCAAGGTGAAACAAGGAAACAAACATAACTTCCTGAGCCAGTGATCCTTTATCCAACTTCAACCAATTATCCTCATCCACATGCCTCGTAAATTAAACAAAACACTTCACATGAAATAAGGACTAACATACCTCATGGTGACATTGGCTTACCATCTCCCATACACTGATTTTTTTGGATGTGATAAGATCGGTTGGTCTGTAGTTGTAAGATGTAATCTGAGGGGGGTATTAGGATGCCATTCATGGACATGTTGATAATCATCATGGTTGAGATCCTTGTCTCCATTACAGGCCATGAGACATGATCTCCTCTAGTTACACCTAGGCATGGGGAGGGGGGTAACATGGCTATGTTCTAGTGACATATTGAAGTGGTTGTTCTGACAATGAATTAGATTCAAATAATGGATGGAATTCTCCTCCCCAACGTGGGGTTTTTCAATTGTGGCTATTGATAACATTGAATATCGTTGATGTGTATTTCATGTAAATTATTATATGGCATTGACAAGGTACTAACGAATCCTATTCCTTACTTGAATGGTTGAGCTTCTTATATATATATATATATAAGAAAACATTGCATGGAAACCCAAGGATGCTTCCCCACATTCAAATATGGCATCACTAGTAAACCCAATGGCATAAACTAGTGTGCCTAACCTAGGAGGTTGAACCATGCACCTACTAACACTGAACTAGTCAAATTCCCAACAAAATTTTTGATGGTCGTTTGAGCTAACCCATTGGGATTCTTTAATACTAGTAAAGATGTATTTTCAGCCTTAGACAATATGTCTAGAGGAGGCCACATAATATACCCATTGGCTATAATATATTTTTATCCCATCTTCCCTTATGGGGAAAGAAGTGATAACTCCCAAGGTTATTCCAAACATGCATGAGACCCTATATAGTTCACACTAGATCCTCTCTAGATGTACATAAGAATCAATGTTCTTGACCCAACCTTATGCCTTCCATAGGTGACCCCAAGGAACTCAATGGGATTTTATTTCGATACCTCCATCAACTTTTACACACAAGGATATACAAATTGAAGTAACCCTTGGGGATTTATCTTGTAAGAGGTGTTTTCAACCATGGAATATAGGTTTAGAAGAGGCTATGCCATATACCTAAATGTGTGTGTGTCTTTGTATCTACACATACATACATACCTACATATACATATACATATGAAAAGTGAATGGGATAAAGAGGACCTCAAGGGGATATAAATACATGGGTTGTGATCCCACCTTCCTCTTGACTTAGCCTCACGATGGTGTTGATATTTTGATTACATAATTACCTTTTTTACAATCAATGCAATGTGATCAAAGGATCAGGTTCATTGGGAAGATGGTTGAGCTTCTCTATAAAAGGATTCTTCCAAGTAGGCTAGTGATTTAATACCAACAATATTCATATGCATGCATGGTGGATTTGTGGTAGGTACAATATTGACATTAGTGAGATGATGTTGGTAAGAGAGTAGTGGAAGGGGATGAGCACATAGAGCTTGTTAGGTGTGGTGGTTTGTTCACAAATGGGGATGTTCGACCTATCTTTTGTTCAACAACTAGGGCACTTGAAAATTCCTTATTCAATGTCTAATTGTTAAACATGGTTACCTATGTTCTAAATAAAGTGAGAAGACCACCATATAATTTAATAACAAGTACCTATTCATATTTAGTGATATATAGTTGTACCTAGATCTTTGTGAAACTCTCTATGTAATGTTGGATCTGCTATCTGGGAAATTAGTGGAGGTGTAGTAAGCATGCCCAAAGGTTTTGGTGATAATGATGGGCTAGAGGAAGTCCTAAAGTGCTTGAATTAAATTTGGGTAGCGAGAGTAGGGTTTTGGTGTTGACCACATGTACATGTAGCAATGAGCTCAATATAAATCTTGGATTCCATATCCACACCATACTGAATATTTTTCCACCATTCAAGTGTGAGGCCTTCCAAATGCATTGCAACACATTTAATATTATTACTGTAAGAGAGATCAAGTTGAGATTTATGGTAGGAGGTCATATTGTGGATCTTAGATTCCATAGGTCCACCATCCATTTGGTCAAATAAATTAGGCAACGCTAAAGGAGGATCCAAATGAAACGTTGATGTAATGGGGGTGGTGATTAAACTAGAGGATCCACGTAGATTGGAAAATGATTGCATCATGGCTTGGAGGGTGTCATGATTGAGCTTTAGGAGATATTGTGTGATGAGTTTGAGGGTTGGTTTAGTAGTAGGAATTTTATTAATGGGTTCTATGAATAAAATATATGAAAATATGAGAGGGAGAGGAGGGTAGGCACTTTGTTAGTTGGATTCTAGTGGCTATTTCAAAGTTGCATGAGGATAGAAGCATATTGTGAAGAGGTTGTGGCTCAACATGCCAAGAGGGTGTTTTGATGGAGAGAGTGATGCAAAGAGAAAAAATGGTATATTTTCTTTATGGATATTGTAGAGCCATTGACACATGTCAATGGATTTTAAGGTTGCAAAAACCCTAAACTTCTTCACCAATATGATTTTATCCAATGCATCCAAGCTTCACACAAAGTTGTAAATACTAAAACTGACTTAACAATGAGCATTAGTAAGGGATGTGGTGACCTCTCAAGGTGAGATTGCATTTTTTTCTTCAATCTAATCTGTCAAGGAGAGGTCAAGGACATGTGTTGGAAAGGGTGTGTTGGAACACATATATATTTATAAACTTTAGACTTTAAATAGATTTCATTCACATTTAAATAAAACAACGTGTGTGTGTTATAACCCTATAATTCATAGTATCATCTGGTGACTGAAAATTTTTCACTCTGGGTGTATATTGGCTTGCAAATAATATTTCATCTCTGCAAATTATTTTCAAGGGAAAGAAAATAAAATTCATGGTTGTTGACACTGAGTGGTTTTTCCTAACCCCATGGAGACAAAAGCAAGGGAAACAATGCACAAAATCCACATAATGCACTTATCCTAAGTTTTGGAGAAAATATGATTTCACACTCACAGATTAAAGACAACGCATAGATGAATGGATGATATGCTAGCACCCAGATCTATGGTTAACAAGTTTTTCCGGACCCCCCCGACCATTCTACCTTTAAAAGTGGGGGGGGGGTCTGGAATCAGAGATAATATATGTGCATATATGGACGGCTCAGGTTTCAGTGCCTAGATCTACAATTTGTATTTGATTCCAGACCCCCCCGTTCATTCTACCTTTAACGAGGGGGGTCCGGAATGTGTTTTAAAGATCGCACACAGATCTGCGATCGAGAAGGAAGCGCACAAATCAACAAATCATGGTGTTTTTCGGACCCCCCCCCCCCCCCGTCTGATCTGCCTTTAACGGTGGGGGGGCGGGATCTGGAATGGAAGATTCTCCAGCAGAGCCTATTCCAATGTGTCATCCATCCATTGCATCAGGTCTCCTCCACTCCATGCTACATCCTTCATCCACGTTGCACCTGTCAGTTCCTTACCCTTCATTCCTTCACCCCTTCGCCAATCTTACCCCTCCATGAATAAACAGACTCAGGATAAAAACATTAGGTTAATAATGCTAGTAATAAAATTTAGTATAGGATAATTTAAAATAAAATGGTTAGACTAACTATTAATTAATTAATTAATTAATAGTTAAGTTAGTTTTGTAACTAGGTTAGTTTTTATTAATTAATATTAAATAAAACAATATTGAAATAAAAACATAAAAAACCAAACATTAAATAAATATATTAAAAAATTAAAACAAAACACAAAACAATAAAAAACAAATTAAATAAAAAAAGAAAACATATAAAATACACGAAACATATAACAAACATAAACTTTTAAAAACAAAAACAAACATAAAGAAAACAATAAATAAAATATAATAAAACAAAACAAGAGTAAAAAACATTAAAAACTAAAAAAAAAATAACATACTATCCTAAGTCTACCCACCCAAAACCCCACGCATACCTTCACACATCACATCAAAGAAAATCAACGGATAAAGAATTTTCCGGACCCCCCCTCACCATCTAAAGTTTAACGAGAGGGGGGAGGTCCGGAATGGTTGTATACCAAAACCACCCCCCAGACAGGTGTCAGCTCCACATTCCAGCGGACTCCCCCCCCACCATAAAACCACTTACCACCTCAGGGGGGGTTTGGAATACCGCCTTCCCGAAAATAAAACCGCTTTTCCCATTTTCACCATTTTTTGCCTGTTCAGCATGTCTTTTTCCGGAGGAGATTCTGGGCAAATGAAGATGGATTTTCAAAATATGAGAGAGATGTTTTCTCATCACGGGCTGAAGAACAAAAACCTCTCTCAGGTTTTTCATAGGTGCCATGAGCAAGGAGAATCAAAGCTGTCTTTCAGCCTCTTTTTTCAGATTTTTGGTTTTTTTGTTACAATCCCGATCTTGCAGGAGCTGTTACGGCTAGCTGGAGGTGAATTTTGCAAAACTGAAGGATTTTTTTGTCCAAAACATGCCCATATACAATAACCTCTTTCATTTTTCACCCAGGTGTCATGATTAAATATAAACACGTGTCTGGATGGACCTCTTTTTCGCAGAAATTCGACCCGTCTTTCATGGCGGACAGTTACAGATTTTTGGGGATTTGTGGCTATTTTTGGCCGAGGCGGTTGAATCCAACTTCCGAAACTTATGGGGGGTCTATCCTATTTATTCAGAGTATTTTACTGTAAAGAGGTTCGACCTGGAGGTACCATATGGGTAGATAATATAGAAACATGGTTTTCTGTTTTGTAAAGATGATCAGTAGTTTGTAAATGACTTTATGAATGAATACAAAGAAACTTTTTCCAGATTCATGTGTTGTGTTTAAGTAGTGAAGTTTCTCCCTCATGTAACTCATGATTTTCCTATTTCATACTCTTTTCGTTTTGTATTGTCTATGAGAAGGTAATGTACAGGATTTGTTCTTGACACCCTGTGCTGGCTCAATGCAATATTTATGTTTTCCTCCAAGTTTGAAGTGTAGAATTCAGTTGTACTCTGCTCTACATTTGAAATGAATTCCAATATTCTCTTATTTTCCCATTCTATAAGCTCAAAGAATCCACTTGCATGATTATCTTGCCTGGTTACATCCTGTTTTAGTTATTCATTCATCTATTGTCTTTATCATTGACTCCATGTTGCCCAATGGTCCTTCGTGCCTTAACCAAACCAACTCTAAATCCATAAACAAACCCATTTTCTGCATAGCTAGCCTAATATTCTCTTCAAACAAATCTATATCAGACAAAGAGATCCCTCTCTGAGTCTCAGAGGGATAGATCCCTGACTCAAAGCAGTTTTGATGTTGCCTCTATGACTGTCTCCGTAGCCTTGGGAAAATTACAGAGTGCTAACAGAATGGCGACCATTCTGGGGAACTCTCCCCAGTAGTACACTTCAAAGATCCAGATCTGATCACTGATGGTGGACAGTGACCAGACATAAGAAGGCTTGGATCATTCACCTGGCGAATCCAATCAGCTCCAGACAGTGCCAACTCAAAGACTCCACTGGAGGAAGAATTTGAAGCATGACCAAGCAGCCTAGAAAGACTAGGTACTCAAGCTCAAATTGTATTCATGATATTATTGGTTTCATCTGCAATCACTTTCTCTCTTATCATGATCCTGGTCCAGAGTATATTGTTGAAATTTAGGATGATCATTTTCAACCTGAAGAGCCTCAAGAGACTAAACCCCAAATTGTAGATTATGTACATACTCATACACCTGTGCACATCCCAGATGCACCTATAGAAACCATGGTGAGACATCAGCCTCCTGCTTTATCTCCTACTATTGCAAAACCTCTGGATGGTTGTAAGCCTCTTGCTTCATCTCCCGTGCTTGCAAAAGTCACAGACCGATACCAGCCTCTAGATTTGCCTTCTATTCTCCATGACCTTCTTGTCAATTACATCAATAATCTACCTAGGTTTGATGGAGAAATGGGAATATCACTACTGAAAATCATATTCAAAACCTTGATGATTTCCTTGACCTTTATGAGGTCGAAGATGATGATGTCTGTATCAGGATTTTTTCCCTATCTTTGCAAGGTAAAGTTAAGAATTGGTTTAGAAATCTGCCAGCTGCAAATATCAAAAATTTTCATTAATTTATGCAAGTTTTCCTAGATAGATGGGTGGTCATGGGAAATGTTTTCCTCATCCTAGAAGAGTATGACCACTTGAAAAGAAAGCCAGGGGAGACAATACATTAGTTTTCATCCAGATTCAATAAGGTATATCATGCAATACCTGCTGATATAAGACCACCCCCAGGATCATCTCACTTCCATTACCTAGATGCCTTCGATCCTGAGATGACATTTTAGTTAAGAGAAAGGAACACTGTAAGTCTTGAAGAAATGAAAAAGGTTGCAGTTGATGTGGAGGCCAACTTGATGATCAAAAGGTCAAAAGTAAAGAACAAAGAAAAGGAGTAAATGAAATCTTCAGAAGCTAAACTAGACATTCTAGCCAGCACCATGGAAGAGATGATGCAGAAGATTAGCATAAAAGAGGAGCTTGCCGTCCAAAGACATCATGTTCCATTGATTTCAAAGAAATAAAAGGTCATAGTTCCCAAACATTTTTCTGTTCACCCTTGGTACCATGGTTTGGATAATGATTCTTTCATGTATTCCATTCACCATATAGTCGAAGATGAAGTTCAAAATCAGAGAGTGGTGGAAGATTCTCCTGACATGATATCCATGTTCAATGGCATTTCATCCATGGATGATTTACCCAAGTGTGACCAGTATGATGATGATCATGAGGCTRAAATAGAGGTTAACTGTTCAAAGAAACTAGGAGCTTGTTGTTGGAAGGAAGAAGATCAGTTACAACTCAGATATGCCAATCAATCTACACATGGAAATTATGACATCAATGATCAAAGTGCAAAAAATCTTAGAGTAAGTGAAAACACTTTGCCCTTATGTTTCTCATCTTTTCAATTTCTGAAAAGAAACTCTAGGCTAGTTGAAAATAGTGAAGACATAAATTTCTCTGATCAATCAGTTGAAGATGCCATTAAGGATATGGAGGTTGTTCTAAATCCAGAGTTGCATCCCTTTACCTACTTTGATTTTATATTTTCAGATGAAATATTAAAGCCTGAGGCGAATTATGAGTTAATCCAAAATAAATATGTACCATTTTGCTTTAATTCATTTCAAATTTTGAASGAGACTCTTGAACAAGTGTTGAAGGATAAATACACAGAAAATCAAGAAGTTTCAGTGGAACCAATGCAGCAGTCAGTTCAATTTCTACAGGATCCAATATCATATGTGTTGGATGACTTGTGTTGTCAAAGTCTTTTTCCATCATCTAGCTATGGGATAAAAATTTGTTATGATATGGATATGATAAGATAGTCAGCTACATGGGTGTGTTCAGCAGAAGCATCATTTCAAAACCCATCAGAAAAGTTGCAGCCATGTCAGGAAATGCATGAGGGTGAAAATAACATAGATACAATGCCAGAGGATGTTGCTCACTTGGCAGAATGCAAAAATCGAGGGACATGTCATTTCTACCTTGATCCTATAGCTACCTATATGGAGAATTTTTTCACTGTAGAGCCTCAATCTATCTCTGGCATTGCTTTTTTTCTTCAAGATTGTCGAGGTCTCTATTGTAAAGATCATTCATGTTTTCAGTAGTGGCCATTACACTTTGCAGTTTTGAATCTATGGGAAAAGGGTCAGGCTGCCTTTTTTACTATGCAAAAAAGTAGTCAAGCAGTCCACTGGTCTCAAAAGATACTTGATTGGATTCATTGGAATTTTTGTATTATTTGATTTAGCATGATTTTAAGCAATATAGGGTAGGTAGGAGAATGTGAATAAACTCAGCATTCTGAGCATCTCTTTTTTAGCAGTGTTCATTTGATTTGGTTTCAGTTGCAAGATCAAAACAGGTATAGGTTGCAGAATAATATTTTGGGATCAGCCCAATGGATAAAGCACTGGTCTGCATGTTCAGAGGTCTGTGGTTCTTGACACTTCCTGAAAGAAGCTACCATCCCCAGGTGGAGCCACTGTTATAACCCTATAATTCATAGTATCATCTGGTGATTGGAAATTTTTCACTCTGGGTGTATATTGGCTTGCAAATAATATTTCATCTCTACAAATCATTTTCAAGGGAAAGAAAATAAAATTCATGGTTATTGACGCTAAGTGGTTTTTCCTAACCCCATGGAGATAAAAGCAATGGAAACAGTGCACAAAATCCACATAATGCACTTATCCTAAGTTTTGGAGCAAATATGAGTTCGCGCTCACATACTAAAGACAACGCAGAGATGAATTGATGAGATGCTAGTGCCCAGATCTACGGTTAACAAGCTTTTTCGGACTCCCCCCGACCATTCTACCTTTAACAGTGGGGGGCGGGTCCGGAATCAGAGATAATATATGTGCATATCTGGACGGCTCGAGTTTCAATGCCTAGATCTACAGTTTGTATTGGATTCCGGACCCCCCCATCCATTCTACCTTTAA
>ML778162.1:630776-655234 GCA_009831015.1 Picea engelmannii | reverse complement strand
TTAACGGTTGGGGGGGGGGGGTCCCAGAATGGAAGATTCTCCGACGGACCCTATTCCAACGTGTCATCCATCCATTGCATCAGGCCTCCTTCGCTCCATGCTACATCCTTCATCCACACTGTGCCTATCAGTTCCTCACTCTTCATTCCTTCACCCCTTTGCCAATATTAACCCTACATGAATAAATAGACTCGGGATAAAAACATTAGGTTAATAATGCTAGTAATAAAATTTAGTATAGGATAATTTAAAATAAAATGGTTAGACTAACTATTAATTAATTAATTATTAATTATTAATTAATTAATAGTTAAGTTAGTTTAGTAACTAAGTTAGTTTTTATTAATTAATATTAAATAAAACAATATTAAAATTAAAACATAAAAAACCAAACATTAAATAAATATATTAAAAAATTAAAACAAAACACAAAACAATAAAAAATGAAAACATATAAAATACACGAAACATATAACAAACATAAACTTTTAAAAGCAAAAACAAACATAAAGAAAACAATAAATAAAATATAATAAAACAAAACAAGAGTAAAAAACATTAAAAACTTAAAAAAAAAACACACACTCTCCTAAGTCTACCCACCCAAAACCCCATGCATACCTTCACACATCACATCAAAGCAAATCAACAGATAAAGAATTTTTCGGACCCCCCCTCACCATCCGAAGTTTAACAAGAGGGGGGGGGGGGGTCTGGAATGGTTGTATACCAAAACCACACCCCATATAGGTGTCAGCTCCACATTCCAGTGGACACCCCCCCCCCTAAAACCTCTTACCACCTCAAGGGCGGTCCGGAATACCGCCTTCCCGAAAATAAAACCGCTTTTCCCATTTTCACCATTTTTTGCCTGTTCAGCATGTCTTTTTCCGGAGGATATTCTGGGCAAGTGAAGATGGATTTTCAAAATATGAGAGAGGTTTTTTCTCATCATAGGCTAAAGAACAAAAACCTCTCTCAGGTTTTTCACAGGTTCCATGAGCAAGGAGAATCGAAGCTGTCTTTTAGCCTCTTTTTTCGGATTTTTGGCTTTTTTGTTACAGTCCCGATCTTGCAGGAGTTGTTATGGCCCTGCTAGAGGCGAATTTTGCAAAACCAAATGGGGTTTTTTGTCCAGCACATGCCCATATAAAATAACCTCTTTCATTTTTCGCCCAAGTGTCATTATTAAAGATAAACACGTGTCTGAGTGGACCTCTTTTTCGTAGAAATTCGGCCCGTCTTTCATGGCGGACAGTTACAAATTTTTGGGGATTTGTGGCTATTTTTGGTCGAGGCAGTTGAATACAACTTCCAAAAATTATGGGGGGATCTATCCTATTTATTCAGAGGATTTTAATGTAAAGAGGTTCGACCTGGAGGTACCAGATGGGTAGATAATATAGAAACATGGTTTTATGTTTTGAAAAGATGATCAGTAGTCTGTAAATGACTTTATGAATGAATACAAAGACACTTTTTCCAGATTCCTGTGTTGTGTTTAAGTGGTGAAGTTTCTCCCTCATGTAACTCATGATTTTCCTATTTCATACTCTTTTCTTTCTGTATTATCTATGAGAAGGTAATGTACAGGATTTGTTCTTGACACCCTATGCTGGCTCAATGCAATATTTATGCTTTCCTCCAAGTTTGAAGTGTAGAATTTAGTTGTACTCTGCTCTACATTTGAAATGAATTCCAATCTTCTCTTCTTTTCCAATTCTATAAGCTCAAAGAATCCACTTGCATGATTATCTTGCCTGGTTACATCCTGTTTTAGTTATTCATTCATCTATCGTCTTTATCATTGACTCCATGTTGCCCAATGGTCCTTTGTGCCTTAACCAAACCAACTCTAAATCCATAAACAAACCCATGTTCTACATAGCTAGCCTAATATTCTCTTCAAACAAAGCTATATCAGATAGAGAGATCCCTCTCTAAGTCTCGGAGGGCTAGATCCCTGACTCGAAGCAGTTTTGATGTTGCCTCTGTGACTGCCTCCACAGCCTTGGGCAAATTACAGAGTGCTAACATCGTGCTTGATTCTCACTGTCAATGAGTTCTTCCATATAATCAAATGATCTTAATTCCTTAGGAGCTATGGAGCTGTCTACTCGTTAAAAAATTCAAATCACTAAAGAATACTTCGCGATTTCATATTTCAGAGTTTCATGCTTCAGGTGTGTTAACATGTCGATCTTTCAAATCCCCAATACATGAAAAGCGTCCAACAGATCCTAGTCACCACACACGTATACCTCCTAATATCTGACGCGTCTTTCTGGAAAGTGACCTCTCGGGATTTTAAGTGAATTTAATTGACCAAATACATGAAGTAATAAATACCTAAAAAGAAACGAAAACTCAGTTAGAAAATCAATTAATAGTTTCGCAATTTTGGATTTCGGGCATTTGCCACATATCATATTCCCAATTCATGAAGACTGAACTCCCAAAATGTCTTAATCATTAAGCAGGGTTGACTAATGATTAAAAACGATTAGCAATCAATTAATCACTTCGCAATTTCTCATTTCGTAGATCCTGTCTCGAGCGACTATCAATATCCTGAGGTCCGAAACCCCGAAATACTTGAGGTTAAACACGATTGTTTAAAGGGTTAAACATGATTAAAATTAATTAATCACTTCGCGATTTTGTGTTTTGGAAGTCATGTCTTGAACTACTGTAAGATATCCTGAGGTCCTAAATTTTGAAATATAATTAACGATAAGTGTGATTAACTAACACATTAATGAGGATTATCTCGTGATTAATTTTTCGTTGAATCATTACTCGGGAAAATTCAAATGTTGTTTGCCAAACTTCTAATCGTGAACGACCAGAAATTAATGCCATTAATAATTTATCTATGGTGATCATTCAAAACAAGATCTTGGACCACCACCTAAATCTTTTTTGTTAAGGAAAGTTAATACTTCGTCAGTAGAGATATTTACGAAATCGATGAAATTAAGGGAAAAACGATATTGAAGTTTGAATTTCATCTTGCGTTTTCATAGAACAACAAATTTTCGAGATATGAAGTTGTGCATATCCTGTGACAGGAAATAGAGTGTTGATCTCGTGATACCATGGCTCCATGGAACACATCTAAAGCGTCTGGTGAAATCTCTAACCCAAACATAGACATCATATCAGACACTTCGCCTAGAAGCCAAGACACCATGAAAACCTGGACGTGGGTATTCAATTTCTACAGTACGAATTGATCAACTACCCAAATGATTCAGGCAACGAGGAGACTAAGACCCAGGCTACAAAATATAAAATGGTTGCTCAATCGGAGCTATATGAAATAGCAACGCAGCCCTTTCTCATGCCTTATAATGATATGATTGGTTGGACACTGGAGAATGTCGACCTCTCGAACAAAACCATATGCAATTCGCAAAAATTCGTTGTTGGGTATTTTCGGCCGGAACATTTCCAGGTGATGTACAAACTATCCCTGGTCCCTAATTACATTTATAATGCCACTTTATTAATGGATTTCGACAGAAAAGAATGTGCACAATATGGCAGGAACTTGCCTGGTTTGATCAAAAATTGGTGCTCACGTCCCGAGAATTTTAGAGCAGACAACCATGGCGTATATATTGTTACCTCTTTATAGGCTCATGTGATGTATATAGCCATGATGATGTGTAGAATTTACAGGAAGGAAAACATTGCCCATTTCTTCTTACCATGGGTACGCATCATGCATACATCAATAAAGGGGGATTTCTTCGATTGGGGCAAGATATTATCTGACAATTTGGTTAGGGAGATCACAGAATATCAGTCATTGAGAGCCAAGGGGAAGCCTGCCCCATTTTACGTGTCATCATATATCATGGATGTCATTTTTTTTATGACACCATTTCCTTTGATGGGTTGGAGATGGACTCGAACTAGTGCTAAGCCAATACATTTTTATCATTCGAAGCTACGGGAGGATAAAGAAATATATTTCTTCTATGAAATCTGCAATTATGTGGTGGTGTTGATGGATATCGCCATATATGGATGCCCACCCCCTAGGATTTCTGACAAAATAGTGACCAACCTGGGGAAGATATCATATTGGTATATTGAAGATCACTTCTCTTACATTAGGGTATTTGGTTGTTCTGTTCCTCCACATGCCTTGCCAAAGTTTCTACTAGATCGATTGGTGTGTCGCAAAGTAGCACATCAAAATGTGCTTGGGGGGATCAGTAAGGAACTAAAATCAGTGGAGAAAAATGTATGGCCCACCTTGCAGATTGGTAGGTTCACATTGTTAGATTTCAACCACTCGAAAGTAGAGGTTGCAACCCTAGAAGACATCAGGCTGGTCAATATTGAATTCAAGAAACATGATCCTCTTAGGATTGTGGAAAATCACATGGCTCTTTCCAATTTAAAAATATACGAGTATGATGATTCCCCACAGGATGAGATATTCCGAGGGGTAAGATCCTATCGGGAAGTCTTGAGCCAAGTCCAAACTCTGTCTCCAAACAAATTAACATATTTTCTTAATTTTCAAAGGCACCGAAAGAATGGTCTTCCTAAAGTCTTACAGGGAGAAACCCCAACACCTCCAGCTACATAGAAAGTTGATACTCATAGTTTAGAAGCATGGAGATCCAGTGGATAGGATGCTCGATAAAATTTGGAAAAAACTGAGGTCGCGACTCAGAAATGGGACACGACATTGACAAACCCACCAGATGATAAGACTAAAACTCAGGATGAGGCCTTGATAAAAAAGGTAGAAGAAAAACAATCGTCTACACTAGGAAAATCAACCACTGACACAACCAGGCAAAAACCATCGACCGAGATAGATAGCCCTATCCAATCTGTCACACCTTTATAGTCCAGTAGAGGGAATTCGAGTGCCAATGTGGTATTCATAGAATATCTTATGCCTATTTCAGTGGAAGAGATACCCCCTTCTGACATATTCTTCGGAAAAAAGAGGAGAGATTTTGTGAAAAGAGAAACTCATCAAAGGGAGGGTGCGATTTTCAAGAGACATAGAGTATTATACAATGGTCAGGCCTTAGAAGAAGCAGAGTTCTCTATGGAAGTTGCAGGCTCATTGGGAGATTTTTCCATAGTAAAACGATACTCAGTTGGGAACCTAAAGGAAAAGTTGAAGCAAAAGGATCTGGTAGCATGCTAGTTGCAAAGGCAAGTAAATACTGTGGATCAGAGTGTCAGAAGTGAGATGAATAAATTTTTTGAGCAGATTAGAGCCCATGACAGGCAGGAGATTCAACAACTTAATATCATCCTAGATGAGATGCATAAAAATTCACAGGAAAGCAGAGATATGGCCATTCAACAAGAGGAGTTGGTCAAACAGTTGCAAGCTAAATTAAACTTGACCAATAATGCAGTAGTGGATATATCATATTTTCAAGCCCAAGCATTAGAAGTACTCGAGAAGCTGGGATCAACCTAGCAAAACCTTTTGACTAAGATAGAAGGTATTCAAAACTATTATCAGTCGGCAGAACAATATTTAAGTAATATTTTCATAAGGGAGAAAGAGGCCACTATAGCTAGAATGACATTCCAAGAGGTTGTCTTATATTCATCAAAGGAGGAAGTAGCTCATGTCACTAGATTGTCCCTTTCAGAACAAACTAGAGGTGACATAATACTTAAAACCTATGAGGCTAATATAGTTGAAAGTACCAGATTAGCCAAGGAAGTGAAGAATCTTGTTCCTCACTCGAAAAGGAATCATTGGGCATGGAAGTAGATAGTATCTCTGAATCCCTGGAACAAATTGATATTGCAAAACATCAACTCACTTCCAAGACAAGTATGGAAGAAGCATGGGCCAAAATCTAGTAGTTGAAACAAGTTGACCTTACGCAAATAAATAAATGGATAGTAAACCCCAGTCTATGGCTACAGTCTATAACTCTAGAATCCAGGAGGATAGAAGATAGGTTTCCTCACATAGAGAATAATTTATACACTTTTGAGGCAAATAATACAACAGAGCCTTCTAGGCTAGTGGTACAGTTAGTGGGCAGATGAGTTCACTGCATTGAGCAAGGAAAAGCCAACACATCTGGGAACAAATGATACAAAGTGTGTACTCTTTTTGCACGAGTCATGATTAGAGACCAATTTTTTTCTGAGCTGGAGTACAAGAAGAAACATCTCTTCCAGCAGGCAAAGAGATAAAAAAGATGCAAGTGAAAAGTTTCAAATTTCACATATTATAATTTTTATTGTTTTCGAATTATGAGAATCTCAACTGCCTAGGGTTGAGGTCATTTTGTATAAATGCATATTTTGAAGACTGAACAAAGGTTGCTTCTTTTCATATTGTAACTAAGAAAACTCATCCTTTTGTGAGTATTAATACAAGTGCAGACATGGATTCCAAATTTTATGCAGTTTGAATAATGTGTTTCTTTTGTATTCCATATCTCTAGTTTTCTTTATGTCACTCCTTGATAAGTGAGTGGTTACAATTTAGTACAACATCTACTGTAATCATGTTTCATTGGTTATTTGATAAGCATGCCATTTTTCCTCTGTATTTGCTATTAATAAATACAATACCTACAAGCTACTTGGATCACTGTGTCTTATATCCTTTCAAGGTTGCATTCTCTATTTTCTTCTACTGTGAACAAGGTAAGATTCATCTGTCATTGATGCCTCATTTTGTTTAACAGTTTTGTAATTTTCTCTTGCATCACTTGATTTTATTACTCGACTCAGACAATGAAACATGACCTCTATCCTTTTCAGTTATTAATTTCATTTAAGGGTTAATTATTATATAATTAATGGAAGAAAAAGCACCTTTTAAAACATTCCTTAAATTCCTGATGCCTTGACATTACTCTTTGAGCCTTAAGTGTAATCTCAAGAACAACATATTTTTAGCGTCATTGTCGGGGACAAAGAAATGAAATTATTTTTCCCTGGGAGAATGACATGGTAAGTTTATCTCTTTGATAGTGAACAAATATTGAATACATTTATAATGCTAAATTTTATCTTTCACTTGGCGACTCCACATATAGATAAACTGTCATTCGGTGAAACAAGTACCAGGAAGAACCCAGACGATCAACAGACTATGCCTGTATCTGTTCTTGAAAAGTTATTAAAACCAAGGGGATACCTCAAGCATACTGTTGCATCCACAAGTAAGGTTTACCAACCCAAAACTGTGCAAACTAATGCTAAGGTTCCACTTGAATAGTCAACCTCGCAAGAAGGTTATACGCAAATCCACTTTGGAGATACATCAACTGAGAAGCTTGCATATGAAACCATAAACCTCAAGCTGGTTCTACTTGAGATTAAAGTCGAGATCGGTTTGACTTCCCCCTCTACTAGTAAAGGTAAAATATCCCTTTCGATGCCCGCTTTTATTGATATTCCATTGGTCCCCGAAGTAAAGGTTTTAGCTCCCGAAAATGTTGAGGACTATATCTCTTACCCTGATTCAACTCATGTTGGTTCTCATGTTTATATATCCTATAAATCCGAAGAACCCAGTCCTCATTTCCCTTTTCCCCCCTTTTCATATTTTTTGTCTCCTAACGGTCAGTTTCCATAACCTCCTTCACTTCATCCTGAGGTAGTAGAAAGTTCCCTAGCAATTTACGAAAACCCTCTGTTTAACTCTTGAAGTTCATCCCCTCGACATCAAATGGATGTTGTTGGAGGAGGTGGTGCTAGAAGCGGTGCTAGAGGAGGAGGAAGTTAAGTACCACCACCTATGCCCCCTAGTATTTTTTCCAAAGTGGCGGCCAAATATGCTTGTTTAGTCCTTCCCTCTGTCCTTCATGATTTACCAGAAAATATGAAGAACTTACCGAAATTCAAGGGAGAGGGAGATTTAACTACCACAGAGCACATAATTTTTTTTGACCAATTCATTGATATCCTCAGCATTGAGCATGAGGATGTTTATTCATGATTTCTAGTACAAACATTTGAAGGTCAAGTAAGACTCTGGTTTCGAGGGCTTCAGGTAGGTTCTATAGCATCTTATGACACACTAGAAAATGCTTTTTTAAGGCAGTGGGGAGAAAAGGAAGATGATGTGTATTATCTGACGAAGTTTGGAGCTCTGAGGAAGAATAATTTCGAGCCAGTCCTAGAATTCATCCAAAGGTTTAATAAACTATATCATAATATCCCAACTAAGGTCAAACCCTCTCATCCCACGGCTAAGGTGACTTTTGCAAGGGATTTTGAGCCAGACTTTGCCTTACCTTTGAGGGAGAGGAGATCAGTTGATCTCACCAAAATGCAAGATGATGCCATCGAAATTGAATTGAACATGATGGCATCTGGTAATCTGAAAGTGGATTTTGAAACAGGAGCCAAAGAAACTAAGCGCTTCAGGGAACAAGCTAGAATTTTTGAATCTGGGAAGTTCGTGGAGGACAAAATGGATGCAATGGCTAAAATAATTAAATATTTATCAAACAAAATCTCCAGAATGGAATTGGACCAGGCTAAACCTGATCCTTTTGCTAGAAGAGATTTCAAAAGGAATCCCAATCCCCTGATCCAGCAGAGACCAGTAAAAAATGAGGATCATAAAATCAAAGCTCCTTTTAAAACAGAAAACTTTATGCAAAGTGATGATGTACAAGACTTTGAGGGGTTAGATGAAGATATAGACAACCTCAGTGATAATGACCAAGAACCTCACCTAACCAGAGAGGTCAAAAATACAATCGGAAGTTTCAATCTGGAAAATGAAATTAATAAAATCAAAATTCTTGTGCCCCTCGTTGAATTAGCAAAAAATCTGACATATAGGAAACAAATTGCCAAAATGATAAATTTCTCAGATACTGAAAGTCATACATATACTATTAATTTAGAATATGATAGGCCTACTATAATGTTTGGTCTGCATATCAAAAATGCTAAAGATATTATTTTTCATTTTTATATTATGTTGACTGTGCATGATCACCTACTCCATAACTATATGTTGGATTATGGAGCCTCCCATAACTTAATGCCCAAAGTTATTATGGAAATAGTGGGCCTCAAGGTTACCAGACCATACCGAAATCTGTATTCTTTTGATTCAAGAAAAGTTAAATGTCTTGGTATGATAAAATATTTGGTGGTTAATCTTGCACATATCCCTGTGAAGAGTATTCTCATGGATGTAGTCACTGTTGATGTTCTTGTGAAATATGGCACGTTTTTATCCAGGTATTGGGGTGCCAAAATTGGAGGATCGCTTCAATTAGACATGACGTATGCTACAATCCCAATCTTCAGTGGATAGTTCACCCGTCTATACAGAGAGACAAGATTGGCATATACCGTAAGTGACCCACAGAATCCAAATAATTATCAGGTTTATGTCACAGATCAAGATTTAGGAAATTGTATATTATCCATTGATGATGGTTTTGATGAATGTACAGAAGAAAATTGTACAGAAGAAAATGATTCAAAAATTGAAAAAACAAACAAAAATGTAAATAGCATAGGGGTCTGGAAAATGTTTTTTGATGGTGCTTCGTCTTGGGAAGGAGCCAGAGTTGGAGTGATTTTTGTGGCACCTGGAGATGAATTCATAATTCTTTTCTCATACAGGTTATAGTGGGACATTTACTATATCAATAATGTATGCGAATATGAAGCTATGATATTAGGATTGGAGGTTGCCCAAAGTTGAAAATTGAAAATCTAATAGTTTACGATGATGCAAAATTAATTGTAAAATAGATAAGGTAGCAATATCAATCCAAACATCCAAGGCTAAGGTTGTACATGAACTATGCCTAGGATTTGTTCGAAAACTTTTTCTCATCGTTCAATATTCATCATATTCCCAGGGAAGAAAATCAACAAGTTGACTCCCTAGCAAAAGCGGTTGCTAATTTTATGCCACATATCGTCTTGAAGCTAAAATACCACATAGAAATGAGGCACATGCCTTCAATACCAAATAATTTCCAACACTGGTAGGTTTTTGAAGACGATGAATAGATCAAGCAGTTTCTAGAATGGTGGATGAATTTTCCGAAACACACATCGACCAGGAAAATCAAAATGACCCTACTTGGATCATGCAAGAAGGTGAAGATACTCATAAGTTCCAAGATAAGATCACTAACCACCGCATGTTGGTGTTAAAAAAAAATCAAATTCCTAAGGGTCTAATTCTGTTAGAAATATTATTTGATAAGGACGATATACCTCTGAAGTCTACCTTGCAACCTCAGCCCGAAGAGGTTGAAGATTGTGACATAGGCACTAAGGAAAACCCCAAACTAGTCAAAATTTCTAAACACCTTCCACCTGAAATGAAAATTAAATATGATGAGTTACTCAAACAACACAAATATGTCTTCGCCTGGTCTTACGACGAACTGAAAACTTATGATACCACTGTTATCGAGCATAAAATCCCTTTGAAATAGGGCATCAAACCTTTCATACAAAAACTCAAACAGATAAACCCGATACTCATGCCTGTAATAGAAAGAGAGGTAAAAAATCTCCTGGATGAAAAAATTATTGTTCCACTCAGATATTCCAAGTGGATATCTAATTTAGTTCCAGCTAGAAAAAAGAACGGCGAAATCAGACTCTACATGGATTTCAAGAACCTAAACAGATCATCTCTTAAAGACAATTATCCGCTCCCTAAAATGGATCACATTCTAGAAAAAGTGGTCGGGGATAACCGAATGTCTATGATTGATGGATTTTCAGGTTACAATCAAATTGCAGTCCACGAAGATGACAAAGAGAAAATTGTGTTTACCACTCCATGGGGTACTTTCATGTATGAAAAAATTCCTTTTGGTCTAATGAATGCAGGGGCAACTTTTCAATGAGCAATGGACATAACCTTTGTCGATGAAAGAGATAAGTTTGTTGTTATCTATATTGATTATTTAACTATTTTTTCTAACTCTGATGCAGAGCACTTGGTACACCTCAAACAGACGTTCGAGAAATGTCAGAAATTCATTTTGTCCCTAAATCTCAAGAAATCTCATTTTGAAATGTAGGAAGGTAAACTCTTGGGCCATATAGTATCTAGGGAAGGAATAAAAATCGATCCAAAAATGGTTGAAGCCATAGATACAATAAATATTCCTAGAAACAAAAAGGAAATTCAGTCTTTTTTAGGAAAAATAATTTTTTTAAGAAGATTCATTCGAAATTTTTCTAAAATTTTTAAATTGATTACAGATATGCCAAAAATTGAGGCTAAAGAATATTTCGAATGCATCAAGAAGGTAATAGGAGAAGCACCGGTGTTGGCCAGCCCAGACTACCTGAAAGAGTTCTTGATATTTTCATTCACATCCAAACATATGATTGTGGTCATGCTCTTACAGAAGAACGAAGAAGGATTTGAACAACCGATAGCATTATTTAGTAAAAGGCCCAGAGACACAGAGTTAAGATACGATATACTGGAAAAATAGGCATACACAATGGTGAAATCCCTCAAATATTTTAGGACTTACGTGCTACATTCCAAAATAATTTCCTACATACCAACCAGCTCTGTTAAATATATATTAGTTCAACTAGATAGTGACAGAAGGAGGCATCAATCGATAGACAAGATTCAGGAATTTGATCTTGAGGTCAAACCAACTAAACTAGTTAAAGGTCAAGGCTTGGCTAAGTTGTTAGCCGAATCAAATTTCAGGGCACTTAGAATAAATCATCTTCAAGCTTACGGAGAACTTCTAGACATAGAAGAATTTGATGATCAGACACCTATAACTCAGATCCAAGAGAAATTTTCTTCTCCTTCTTGGTATGGCGACATAGTTTCATATATCCTGACTCTCCAGTGCCCAAGTGATATGACTCCTTCTAAGGTGAGAACATTGAAGTTGCACACGGTAAAATATTGCATCATTGACAGTCAACTGTATTGGAAAGATCCCCTGGGATTTTTACTAAGGTGCCTGATAGAATCCAAAATAGAGGATGTTATAAATGAGTTTCATAAAGGGGTGTGTGGAGGAAACCACGCTTGGAAGGAAACGACCTATAAAATCCTGAGAGATGGATACTATTGGCTGAAGTTATTTATAGACGTGAATACTAAAGTCAGAGCCTGTAATTCTTGTCAATTATTCTTAGGTAAACAAAATCTTCCCGCACTACCCTTGACCCCAGTCAAGATATAAGCTCTATTTCAACAATGGGGTATCGATTTCATCAGAGAAATCCATCCACATTCAAGTGCACAACATAAATGGATCTTAACCGCCACGGACTATTTTACTAAATGGGTAGAATCCATTCCGACACAAAATGCTACAAACTCAATGGTGATCAATTTCTTGGAAGAAAACATTTTATCTATATTTGGCTATCCTCGGAAAATAGTTATGGATAATGCCCAAGCCTTCAAATCCATGGCAATGGTCAGTTTTTGTCCAAAGTACAATACTGTACTAGGGCAATAAACAACCTACTATCCTCAGGGAAAGGAATTAGTTGAATCATCAAATAATATTTTAATAACCATAATAAAAAAGGTGTTGACTAAAAACAAGAAAGCCTGGAACGTTCATTTGAAATACGCTTTGTGGAAAAATCAGATAGGCACTAAAAAATCAATCAGAATGTCTCATTTCCAAATGGTGTATAGTACAAACGTAGTCCTCCCCATAAATCTTGCTCTGCTTGTGATGAAGCTCTGGAAAGACTCGAAGGAAGAACCTAACGATGTTACTAAACGAATAAACCAGTTAATTGAAGTACAACAAAACAGGGCTGAAGTGGATGAGAAACTTCAGAAATATCAAGACAACATGAAAGTTTTGTTTGATAAAAAATCCAAAAATAGGGAATCCCTTCCTGAAGACCTAGTTTTGAAATAGGATGCTAGGAAAGAGGACGTTGGAAAGCATGGCAAGTTTGATCACATCTGGTGTGGACTTTTCAGGGTCATAGCCTCTGAGGGAAAGAATTCATTCTTATTAGAAAACCTCAATGGGAAAATCCTTAACACCCCTATCAACGGGCACTACCTGAAACACTTCATGCAATAATTAGATCCCAAATCACCATTGTATATACCAGTTTGACTTTCTTTTTGATTTACAGTTTTTCACTTCTTTGGTAAGTTCTTCTTTCACTATAGATAGGACCAGTTTTGTTAATTTCATAAAAACAGAAATATAAAAATACAACACCTATCGTTCATTTTTCTTCAGAAGTTTCTGACATTTCTCATGTTTATTTTTATGCAGAATATTGGATGATAGTTAAGAGATAAGGATGTATCAGAAACCAACACTAACTTTTTAGAACATTGGCTTTCTCTCAAAACAGGTGATAAATAAATGGTTTACTTGGTCAAAAATATAAAGAAAATCTAAGGTATGAGCTTCTACCCTACTAGCCCAAGTTAAATTTTCAAAAGGATCTCATTAAATTATGAAAGAGGTATCATCCATATAAATAGTGTCACCTGATCAAAAACCAAAGGGATATAATATTTACAGCCTAATCCTAAAAGTCTTCTCTGAGTCTTGATAAAATTAAAATTAAAATAAAAAATGTAATAAAATGCATAAAAAGGAAAAGAAAGTAAGAATAAAAGAAGCTCACAAATTAGGAAGTAGGTATGAGTAGGAATAAGATCCCTTTCCAAACCTTTAACTCTTTAGTCTGTTCCCATCCTTCATGTTTAAAATATTTAATTTTGTCTTGATTTGTGCATCCGGATTTTAAATCTCCACATAAATACAGAGTTCTCCTTGACTCGGGAAGCCTAAAAAACTAGACCTTCAAAATGAGAGTAGGAGAAATTTTTGGGAGTCCTCTGATTATAACTAAGAGAAAGTGTGACTAGGATAATCCTGACTACTTTATACCTTCTATCATATTTTAAACTGATTCGTTTCGCTCAAGGAAAGTCCCTGGAAATTAAAATCTCCCCGTGATAACTTCCCTATAGACGAAGATGTTTTGAAGGTCAGGGGAGGATTAGCCCAGAGTAAATCAAAGTGAGTCGACAAACCTTAGCTACTAAATTATAAACATATATCATCTCTTGTATGATATATACAAATTGATTTCCCCCACTTCAAAAATATTAAAAAATAAGATGGATGGTGAAAGGAAATTCATAATCTGATTGCCCCCATCTAGTCCAAGACAAATGGTGAAAGGAAATTCAAAATTTGATTGCCCCCATTTTGTCCAAAAGAGATAATGAAAGGAAATTCATTCAAATGATTTCCCTCTTCTCAACAAAATGCAAATTGAAGTGATGAAAGTAAATCCAATGGGAAATGTAGATAACTTCACCGGGGTACTGAACAAGCTCGCTAGCAATGAAGCAATGTCTATGATATCTACAAGGTTGGTATAAATGTATATAATGTTCTTTGGTAGCTAGTTATATTTTCGACAAACGTTTAAACTCTAATATGACAAGGGATCCCCTAATTAAAATTGCTAAATTTTACTTTTCCTTGATGCGAAAAAAATCGACCAGAGTTTGATATATTGATTAAAGTTATCTCGATTATCTTAAACAGACCCAAAATCATTTTTAGAAAAAAGAAAGTGATAGACATCCTAAACTCGATATTGGTGAAGGATCAAGTTTTTGAAATATTTCTGAGATAACACCGAAGTCTAATATCTTTCTATCTGTTTTCTCAAAGGTGTTTCACAAAAATGCAATAATGACTCCATTTACCCAATAAAGGCACTTGGTCTATTGTTCTTCAATGTCTCGCAGGGAGAAGCGATCCCTAGATGGAGCCTATGTTGGAACACATATATATTTCTAAAATTTAGACTTTAAATAGATTTATTTCCCATTTAAATAAAACAATGTGTGCTTGATTCTCACCATCGATGAGCTCTTCCATCTAATCAAATGATCATAATTCCTTGGGGGATATGGAGCCACCTACTCGTTAAAAAATTCAAATCACTAAAGAATACTTCACGATTTCGGATTTCGAAGTTTCGCGCTTCATGTGTGTTAACATGTCGATCTTTCAAAACCCTTATACGCAAAAAGCATACAACATATCCTAGTCACCACACACGTATACCTCCTAATATCTGACGTGTCTTTCTGGAAAGTGAGCTATCGGGATTTTAAGTGAATTTAATTGACCAAATACATGAAGTAATAAATACCTAAAAAGAAACTAAAACTCAGTTAGAAAATCAATTAATAGTTTCGCGATTTCGGATTTCGGGCATTTTCCACATATCATATTCCCAATTCACGAAGCCTAAACTCCCAAAATGTCTTAAGCATTAAGCAAGTGTTGGGGCTCAGAAATGTCCTATTTTCATCCACCTTTCCCTTCATCATTCTTCACATTTCATCGCCCATTAACCTTTCATGACATCATTTCCATAAATACATTTGGGTTTCACCTTATTATTTTCCACTTTATTCATTTTAGTATTAAAAATTAATTTGTGATTAAATGTTAGAAAATCAACATGTTTTCATATATATCTCAAATATGTGTGAGCTTTGTAATGTGTAGGAATATGTGAAGGATTAATTCAAAAGGACTTCTCGAATACTTCCTCCACCATTTCAATATTTGAGGAGATAATCCAATCCCATTCCAAGGAGAAGATCATGGAGATTTGGTTGGAATATTTTATCCAAGATATATGAGAGATATGTGTGAGGATTTGAAGGGATTATATTTTGTAATAATGGGAAATAGGTTGAGAGAAAAGTGGATCTGTAATAATAAGATGGTTATCTTATCTTCAAGGCTCTCATGTATAAAAGAGAGTTATCTCTCTTCATGAGATTTCAATTAGGATTCAATTAGAATATGAATTAATGTAGTAATCAAGTAATTAGAATCAAAGTAGTCATTAGGATTCAAAAGATAAAGGGATTCTTAGCTTTGATTCATGGTTTTGGTTTTAATGGTTTCATTATTCATTTATAAATATTTATTTGATTATTGTAATATAAGATTGCTTCATTGGTGAGATCTCACATATGATGTTGTGTCATTCAACTCTTCACATGTTGTATTTGCTTTTCCTTCATGTATTTCTCCATTTCTATATTAATCCCATTTATGTAATTTCCCATTCTTAGAGTAATTTCATTTACGCAACTAGATGAATTCAATTCCAAGTCGTGTGTTTCAATTTCCTGCATTAGAATAATGATTCAATTTCAATTGTGTGTTAGATTAATGATTCAATTTCAGTTGCATCTTAAACATTAGATTATATTAGTCCTACTTCAACATTGCATATAATTTGTGTGTGCTTCATCAGTTTACAAATATCGGTTTGACAAATTAAATAGTTGGGCAAGTACTACAACTCAATTAATACAACATTAGTTCAGCCCAATATAACGACTGTCGTTCCCTTGTCACAATTGTGGTTCCTTTTGCAGGTGGTATTATTCATTTAAATAGAACAATTGTCGTTCCTTCAGTTACGATTTATGTCCCTTTGCAGGGGTTGCATCTCTGGAGGACGGGTATTGAAAATAGAAGGTAATAACCTATGTGGGTGACAAGTAAAATGCTTGTGTCGGCGCCTACCTTTAGATGATGCATAGAGATTATATGTTAGGGCATCTTTAGAGACCAACAATAGGGTTGATTAATGATTAAAAACAATTAGAAATCAATTAATCACTTTGCGATTTCACATTTAAGAGATCCTGTCTCGAGCGACTATCAATATCCCAAGGTCCAAAACCCTGAAATACTTGAGGTTAAACACGATTATTTAAAAGGTTTAAAATGATTAAAATTAATTGATCACTTCGCAATTTTGTGTTTCGGAAGTCATGTCTTGAACTACTATAAGATATCATGAGGTCCTAAATTCATAAATTTACTTAACGATAAGTGTGATTAACAGACGCATTAATGACGATTATCTTGTGATTAATTTTTCGCTGAATCATAACTCTAGAAAATTCAAATGTTGTTTGCCAAACTTTTAATCATGAACCACCAGAAATTAATGACATTAATAATCGATCTACGGGGATGATTCAAAACAATATCTTGGGCCACCGCCTAAATATTTCTCATTAAGGAAATTTAATACTTCGTTAGTAGAGATATTTATGAAATCGATGAAATTAAGGGAAAAAAGATATTAAAGTTTGAATTTCATCTTGCATTTTCACAGAACAGCAAGATTTTGAGATAAGAAGTTGTGGATTTCCTGTGACAGGAAACAGAGTGTTGATCTCATGATACCATGGCTCCATGGAAAGAAGCTAAAGCGTTTGGTGAAAGATCTAACCCAAACACAAACATAATTTTAAACACTTCGCCTAGAAGCCAAGAAACCACAAAAACCTGGACACAAGTATTTGATATTCTACAGTACAAATTGATCAACTGCCCAGATGATTCATGCAATGAGGAGAATGAGACCCAGGATACAAAATACAAAAATGTCGCTCAATCAGAGCTACATAAAATATCAACGTGGCTCGGGCTCATGCCTTATAATGATATGATTGGTTGGGTGCTGGAGAATGTCGACCTCTCGATCAGAACCATCTGCAATTCACAAAAAGTCGTGGTTGGGTCTTTCCGGATAGAACATTTCCAGTTGATGTACAAACTATACTCACTCCCTAATTACATTTATAATTCCACTTTATTAATGGATTTAGATAGAAAAGAATGTGTGCAATATGGTAGGAACCTACCCGATTTGATCAAATATTGGTGCTCACGTCCCGAGAAGTTTAGAGCAAACAGCCATGGCATATATGTTGTTACCTCTTTATAGCCTCACATGATGTATATATCCATGATGATTTGTAGACTTTACATGAAGGAAAACATTTCCCATTTCTTCTTACCATGGGTACCCATCATGCATACAGCAGCAAAGGGGAATTCCTTCAATTGGGCCAAGATATTATCCGACAATTTGGTTAGGGAGATAAAGGAATATCAGCCATTGAGAGACAAGGGCAAACCTGCCCCATTTTCAATGTCGACATATATCATGGATGTTGTTTATTTTATGACACCATTTCCTTTGATGGGTTGGAGCTGGACTCCGACTAGTGTTGAGACAATACATTTTTATCATTCGAAGTTATGGGAGGATAAAGCAAGAGATTTCTTCTATGAAATCTTCAATTATGTGGTGGTGTTGATGCATATCTCCATATATGGATGCCCACCCCCTAGGATTTCTGAAAAAATAGTGACCAACCTGGGGAAGATAGTGGATTGGCATATTGAAGAGAACTTCTCTTACATTAGGGTGTTTGGTTGTTATGTTCCTCCACATGCCTTGTCGCAGGTTCTACCAGATCGATTGGTGTGCCGTGAAGTAGCACATCAAACTATGCTTGGGGGGATCAGTAAGGAACTAAAAGCAGTGCAAATAAAAGTATGGCCCGCCTTTCCCTTATAGATTTTTAGGTTCACATTGTTAGATTTCAGCCACTCGAAAGTAGAGGTTGTGGCCCTGGAAGACATCAAGCTGGCCAATATTGAATTCAAGAAACATGATCCTTTGAGGATCATGGGAAATCACATGGATATTTCCAATTTAAAAAGATATGAGCATGAAGATTCCCCACAGGATGAGATATTCTGAGGGGTAAGATCCTATCAGGAAGTCTTGAGTCGAGTCCAAACTCTGGCTCTAGACAAATTAGTAGAGTTTCATAATTTTTAAAGGCATCAAAGGAATGGCCTTCCTAAAGTCTTGCAGGGAGAAAGCCCAACACCTCCTGCTACATAGAAAGTTGAGACTCGGATTTTAGAAGCAGGGAGCTCGAGTGGACAGGATGCTCAAGAACATTTGGAAAAAACTGAGGTTGTGACTCAAAAATGGGACATCGCATTGACAAACCCACCAGATGATCAAACTAAAACTCAGGCTGGTAGAAGAAAAAACATCGTCTACACTAGGAAAATCAGCCACTAACACAATCGGGAAAATGCCATCAACTAGGATAGGCAAACCTACGCAATATGTCACACCTTTATAGTCCATTAAATGGAATCTGAGTGCCAAAGTGGTATTCATAGAAGATCTTACACCTATTTTGATGGAAGAGATACCCCCTTCTGAAATCTTCTTCAACAAAAAGAGGAGAGATGTTGTGAAAAGAGAAATTCATCAAAGGGAAGGTGAGATTGTCAAGAGACACAGATTATTATCAGAGGATGACGATCAGGCCTTAGAAGAATCAAAGTTTGCTATGGAAGTGGCAGGCTCAATGGGAGATTTTGCCACAACAAACTAGTACTCAGTTGGGAACCTAAAGGAACAATTGAAGCAGAAGGATCTGTTGGGGAGAAAGTTGTAAATCCAAGTAAACACTATGGTGAAGAGTGTCAAAAGTGATATGAATAAAGGTTTTGAGTAGATTAGAGCCCATGACAGGCAGGAGATTCAACAACTTAAGATCAACCTAGATGAGATGCATAAAACTTCACAGGCAAGCAGAGTGTTGGCCATTCAACAAGAGGATTTGGTCAAACAGCTACAAGCTAAATTAAACTTGACCAAGAATGTACCAGTGGATATATCATATTTTCAAGCCCAAGCATTAGAAGTACTCGAGAAGTCGGGATCAGCCCAGCAAAACCTTTTGACTAATATAGAAGGTGTTAGCGATAATTCTTGTCCTGGGCTCGAGAGCACCCGGACCTGTAGGTTGCGCGGGAAGTGCCCAAGCGCAGCACGGGAGATCCCCATTTTTCCAGTAGCAAGTCAAGCGAGCGGGCAAAGGTTTTGTTGTCGGAAGCCGAGATTCATCCACGAAGCAGATCAACGGTCATTGGGATTTAGGGGCTGCTAAGTTACCCGATATATAGCATAAGAGAAAGCACCTATATTTTAAAGCTAAGTCTGGGTCATCCCATCCATTGACGCGTGGCACAAGATCTGGTCACATCGGCATATCAGAATTCAGGAGTTCGAGGGGTAAAAGTCCCTCATCATTTCACATCCCGAAACTCCGAACACCGAAATGCCGATGAGCGATCTTCAAAGTCGAGCTCACGGTCTTAGCGCCAGGTCAAATCAAGCGAGCCTGCAAATGGGAGGCAACCCCCTATTTATAATAGCACACTATCTAGACTGTCCGATCTTGGGACAGGTGGCAAGCCTGTTGGCATATCGCATATCGGGGTTTCAAGGAGCAGGCATCCCACGTTTCATGCATTTTGAAACCCCGAACCCTAAATTCCCAATAGCGCCCAGAGCCGGGCCCATGGTTTTGGTGCCTGGTCATCAAGGAGCAAGCCCGGAGGAGAGGCGTTTGTGTTATCATGTGGCCATCGGGGCCCGCAACATTGCCAAATCAATTCAGAACCCTCAGATCAGTGGGGGGACACGCAACGACCGTCAGGGTCTCCCGTTATTTTGTTCATCGCGATTTCAAAGGAAAAGAGACCCGCTCTTTTCTCATCCACGAATCCTGAAGCACTGAAAGTGTCCTTAAAGCTAGGCATAGGGTCACAGCCCGTGGTCACTTGGGGGAAAAATAAAAGAGCTACACAGGGAGGTCCATTGCGACTTCCAGTTGCCATCGGGCCCGTCCTCGAGCCTGGTTTTCGCTCAAAATAAATGAAGATAGGAGGAGGTGGTTGAAACCTCGCCTCACTCCTTAAATATAAGGCATGGAGGGTCTGACCAGCAGTCTGCTCAGGAGGGTCCTATGTACCCATTCTTCCAGAGAATCCATGCCCGAGTTCACGACTAGCCGAAGGAAGACTACACACGCTAGCTCGACACTTAATGGATCATCTACTCCCCTTGTTGAAGCCATGCACAGTTAAGATGGCGTCTGTCATAGGCGCACGATCATTCAGTCTGCATGCACAGACTGTCAGAAGACATGAAAACGCAAATTTTTTAATGCAGCTTCTCGTTTCCGCTGCTGTTGTTTTGTTTTGGCTATATGTAGGCATTTTTTCCATTTTGTAAAGGATCGATTGTAGAGTAGAGCTCCCTACTGTAAAGTTTAACAGACATTCTAGTTTGTTGGATATGCATCTGTATATGAGATATCTTGTTTT
This sequence comes from Picea engelmannii, assembly GCA_009831015.1. Lineage (NCBI taxonomy): Eukaryota > Viridiplantae > Streptophyta > Pinopsida > Pinales > Pinaceae > Picea > Picea engelmannii. The sequence goes on along the minus strand of ML778162.1, from coordinate 634,193 downwards.
ATGACAGACAGTTTTTCTCACTCCATCTAATTTTCGTCTCATGCTAAGAGAGTTCGTGATTGACTGAGTCGCGCGAATTATTATAGTTATGTTATGATAAATGATTTATCGTTGCATTATTGTATTCTCTGGTTTTCTGTATTTAAGTGCAAGAAGACCTTGCATTTGGATGCCTTCTTCTACAGTCTGTTAGGAACCTGTCGTTTATAACATACCTTTGCACTCTTCCCATATAAGTCTTCCACATGTTCACCCTTTACTACAACTCACTTTCTGAAGTTTATATAAGACCTCACTCACCTATGCATGCCTGGCCTAGTTTTGGAGTTGGAACGCTATTGTTTTGAGTTTCCCTCCATTCGATCACCCATCTTTGAACAATCATGACATAAAATTGATGGGCATTGGGCTCTGCTCCTACTAGCAATCCAGGAGTGACCTCCGTCGCCAACATTTCTGGCGTCGTTGCCGGGGACGAAGTTGAAGATTTTCCCTGGGCAGAACGACAACGATCAACTGATTCTGAAGGTGCATTAGAAATCATAATTATTCAGATTGCTACTGTGCACCTGGCGACTCCACTATGGCAACTCCATTGTTTCCACTTTACTATTTCAGTTGTGGCCACTGTTGGCACACCTGAAAGCTGACCCAGAGGAGCTTTCTCGAGAAGGTTTCAACGGCTGCTTTCTCAGCCTGAGAAGTTTCCTGGGGTAACAATAATGTTAAGATCTGGCCTTTGATGGTGAACAAGGACCAGACACATTCGAAGCTGCACATATTTCACCTGGCGACTCCATGATTCGAGGATCAATTGGCGACTCCACTGGTTCGATATGGAGGAAATATTGGCTCGAAGGTTTGCTCCTTTTAAGTTTTCTGCTATTCCTGGTTTTCCTAATGATGTCCCTTCTCCGGATGAATGGAGCGATTATTTGCCCAGATTTAGAGAGCATGAAGAGGACAACCCTTCTTAGCATCTCTGGGAGTTTCATGAACTCATGCATCAGTGGAAAATATGTCATGAAGATGTATTACTGAAGATGTTCATGTTCTTTTTAGTAGGGGATGTGCGTAGATGGTATCATTCCTTACCCCCTGCTAGCATTTCTTCACTCAGTGAGTTCCATGCAGCTTTCACCGCTTACTGTCAGAAGTTGTATCCCTCTGAGTTAATTTTTCATAATTGTTGTGAGGGATACTACAACAAATGTATACAAGATAGAGCTGTCTTTTATGAAGGCTATGAGGATGATCCTGATGACCTGGATCAGGAATCAGTCCTTTCTCCTCCCCATTCTTCTTCTTCGGATGAAGTTATGGAACTAATAAAGGCTATCAATGCTAGACTTGACAGGTGGGAAGCTGAGCGATGTGCAGAGGATTTTCCACCCTTTGAAGAAGATGATTTGGGTATCTCTACAATGAATGATTATGAACATCCCAGGGAGGAAGAAGACGCTTTGGGCGGAGTTATGGAACTGATAAAATCTCTCACTGCCAGATTTGACAGGTGGGAAGTTGAACAATACGCTGAGGATTTCCCATCCTTTGAAGCAGAGGCCCTTAGCATCTCTACTAAGGGCGATTATGAAAAAATCTTTCCCACGGGACCTGTTTATGGTCATTATGAATCTAACCCATGGGAGAACCAAGAAGAAGAAATCCTCCCAGATATGATTATGTATGATGAGGGCGATAAGGATAGAATACCAGGGGAGGAAGTTTCTCTGAGTGAACTAATGATATCTCTCATTTCCCAACATGCAAGGTTGAAATCTGAGGACAATGGGGAGGATTTTCTAGTCTCCAAGGCAAATGTTCTAGATGACTCTCTCGAGAAGAATATTGAAGATCTTGTAAGCACCTTAACATTTGTCCCCGATGAGCTTGTTGTCTCAGAACAAAACGATGAAGTGGTAGTTGTGGAGGAGGACTGTTCTCTTTTTCTTCACGAGATTTCCTATGATGTATTTACATTTGGGATTGAAAAGGAGGATCTGGAGATCATTCCTTTTTTGCAAGATGAAGAAGTCTGGTGCTCACCCAGCTTTAACAACTATTCAGTTGAGGAGCAGCAGAGCCCCACATCACATATTGATGACCTGGGTAGCAGCCAGCCCGTGTATGATAGCTATGAATCAGGTTCTGAGCTGGACACCCAGAACTTCCAAGAGAAGACTGCAGAGCCTTCTCCTCTGTTCACAAATGAAAGACAATGCGAGGAAATCAATCCACCTTAGCAGCAAATTGAAAAACAGAGCTTTCCCACAGGTCCTATCTATGATGATTGTGACTCTGACTCTTAGGAGAGCCAAGAAGAGGCACCAGAAGAACCAGAGGAGCAATCGAAGATGAAGTTTACAGACTGCGCAGAGCCAGTCAGCAAGCAGCCACCGCCTGAGATCAATCAACCTACGTCATCTTTCCACCCACCTGTGCTTACCATAGATATTCAACCACACATCCACAACTGTGTAGCAGAGGAAGCTGCCTGTTGCCAATTTTTTGGAGTTTACCACTGGTCCTATGAGCCTATGAGGGAATACATGGAGTCGCATTTCCTTCATAAATTAGAGCCACCCTTTTTCATCTCAACTTTAGCCTGCAAGGAGGAGTTGAAGAGTGTAACCGTTCTGCTGTCATGGTTACACCACCTATTTGTAATCATCGACAGAAGGAAGGAGCTTCTATCCAAGAAGCTACTTTAATGGCTATGGTGGAAGTTTTCTTTCACCTAGCCCATGTAAAATATTTTATTAGCATTAGGACTGTATATAAATAAGCTCCTTTGAGCATTGTAGCTTTATTTTGTTACTTTTATTTTTTTCGGCCTGTATTTTTAGCAGCGGGATGTTTTGAGCTTGACTCCATAGACCAACAGCAAGGCACTGAAGCTGCGGAATGAGTTCTTAGAGCATCACAGGGACGACTCTATCCCCCATGGAGCCTAATGTTAGTGATAATTCTTATTCTGGGATCGAGAGCACCCGAACCTGCAGGTTGCGTGGGAAGTGCCCAAGTGCATCACGAGAGATCCCTATTTTTCCAGTAGCGAGTCAAGCGAGTGTTGTTGGGTATTCTACCCTACGGACTAATAAGCTAGGGCTCTAAACTTATACGCAGAAAATGACCCTTAAGACTTAACTTTTGACCTTCTACCCGAATCTAAAACCTCTTTCTTCACATGCATACAAGAGAAGAATAAACCAACCTTTTTCCGGACGGATGAAGTAGATCCTCCGTTGAATTTCTTGTCCTTTTGCTGCTGCTACTCCTTCCACAAAGCTTCCTGCAATCAAACAATACTATGCATGCATGCTACTGATCTATTATAGGGTTAGAGATAAAAACATAAATCAAATATCATATATGAGACTTATGTATGCGGGACGGGAAAAGTATCTTTTTTCATTA
>ML778162.1:598167-622052 GCA_009831015.1 Picea engelmannii | reverse complement strand
CATGCTACTGATCTATTATAGGGTTAGAGATAAAAACATAAATCAAATATCATATATGAGACTTATGTATGCGGGACGGGAAAAGTATCTTTTTTCATTAACTTCAATACAAATCAACTTACAATGATTTCTGAGGCCGGTCATCGTTCCACGATTCTGATCCAGGGCTCTTCCTCTTCTTTTCTGTCCTCCAACTGCTGCTTCTTGAGTTCTCCTAAAGCTTGAGGCAAAGCTAAAGGGTTGGGACAAAACTGGCTTGGCAATTTGGCAGAGTTCCTTTACTATATGTTTTCCTCCCTTGATTAGTACCCCTACCCCTCCTTTTATAGGCTAGGAAGAGCTAGGGTTTTAGTCGAACTCTCGGCCATGCATGGCGGGGAGTTCTAGTTAACTCACCAAAAGCTTCTCGTTCTGTCGGCAACTTTCCGTTTTTTGTGTTTTTTTAGGTATCCGCGGGTTGTAGTGGGCCTGCTAGCGGGTACCCGCGGGCTGTAGTGGGACTGCTAGCGGGTACCTGCGGGCTGTAGTGGGCCTGCCAGCGGATGCTTTTTAAAAATGGAGTTTTTAGAAGAGTTGTTCAGCATGGCTTTGGCAATGAAGGGAAATGAGTTGGCCTGATGCCAGGTAAGCATGTGTGGTGCAATTTAGGGTTATAACAGCGAGTGGGCAAAGGTTTTGTTGTCGATAGCCGAGATTCATCCACGAAGTAGATCAACGGTCATCGGGATTTCGGGGCTGCTAAGTTACTCGATATATAGCATAAGAGAAAGCACCTATATTTTAAAGCTAATTCTGGGTCATCCCATCCATTGATGCATGGTGCAAGATCTGGTCGCATCGACATATCGGCATTCGGGAGTTCGAGGGGTAAAAGTCCCTCATCATTTCACATCTCGAAACTCTGAACCCCGAAATTCTGATGAGCGATCTTCAAAGTCGAGCTCACGGTCTTAGCGCCAGGTCACATCAAGCGAGCCTGCAAATGGGGGGCAGCCCCCTATTTATAATAGCGCACTGTCTGGACCGTCCGATCTTGGGACAGGTGGCAAGCCTGTCGGCATATCGCATATCGGGGTTTTGAGGAGCAGGCATCCCACATTTCATGCATTTTGAAACCCCGAAACCTGAATTCCCGATAGCGCCCAGAGATGGGCCCATGGTTTTGGTGCCTATTCATCAAGGAGCAAGCCCGGAGGAGAGGCGTTTGTGTTATCATGTGGCCCCGGGGCCCGCAACATTGTCGAATCAATTCAGAACCCTCGGATCAGTGGGGAGACATGCGGCGACCATCAAGGTCTCCTGGTATTTTTCCCATCGCTATTTCGAAGGAAAAGAGACCCGCTCTTTTCTCATCCGCGAATCTCGAAGTGCCAAAAGTGTCCTTAAAGCTAGGAATAGGGTCACATCCCATGGTCACTTGGGGGGTGAAATAAAAGAGCTACGCGGGGAGGTCCGTCGCGACTTCCAGTTGCCATCGGGCCCGTCCTCAAGCCTAGTTTTCGCTCAAAATAAATGAAGATAGGAGGAGGTGGTTGAAACCTCGCCTCACTCCTTAAATATAAGGCATGGAGGGTCTGACCAGTAGTCTGCTCAGGAGGGTCTTGTGTACCCATTCTTCCAGAGAAGCCATACCCGAGTTCACGACTAGCCGAAGGAAGACTGCACACGCTAGCTCGACACTTAATGGATCAGCTACTCCCCTTGTTGGAGCCACGCACAGTTAATATGGTGTCTATCACAGGCACACGATCATCCAGTCTGCATGCGTAGACTGTCAGAAGACATGAATACGCAAAGTTTTTAATGCAGCTTCTCGTTTTTGTTGTTTTGTTTTGTTTTGGCTATATGTAGACATTTTTGCCATTTTGTAAAGGATCGATGGTAGAGAAGAGCTCCCTACTGTAAAGTTTAACAAACATTCTAGTTTGTTGGATATGCATCTGTATATGAGATATCTTTTTTTATGACAGACAGTTTTTCTCACTCCATCTAATTTTCGTCTCATGCTAAGAGAGTTCATGATTGACTGAGTCGCGTGAATTATTGCAGTTATGTTATCATAAATGATTTATCGTTGCATTATTGTATTCTCTGGTTTTTTGTATTTAAGTGCAAGAAGACCTTGCATTTGGATGCCTTCTTCTACAGTCTGTTAGGAACCTGTCGTTTATAACAGACCTTTGCACTCTTCCCATATAAGTCTTCCGCCTGTTCACCCTTTACTACAACTCATTGTCTGAAGTTTATATAAGACCTCACTCACCTATGCATGCCTGGCCTAGTTTTGGAGTTGGAACGCTATTGTTTTGAGTTTCCCTCCATTCGATCACCCATCTATGAACAATCGTGACATAAAACTGATGGGCGTCGGTCTCTGCTCCTACTAGCAATCCAGGAGTGACCTCCGTCGCCAACAAAAGGTATTCAAAACTATTATCGGTCGGCAAAACACTATTTAAGTAATATTTGCATAAGGGAGAAAGAGGCCACTGTAGCTAGAATGACATTCCAAGAGGTCATCTTATCTTCATCAAAGGAGGAAGTAGCTCATGTCACTAGATTGTCCCTTTCAGAACAAACTAGAGGTGACATAATACTTAAAACCTAGGAGGCTAATATAGTTGAAAGTACCAAATTAGCCAAGGAAGTGAAGAAAGATTGTGAAGAAGCTTGTTCCTCACTCAAAAACGAATCACTGGTCATAGAAGTAGACAGTATCTTTGAATCCCTAGGGAAAATTGATATTGCAAAACATCAACTCACTTCCAAGACAAGTATGGAAGAAGCCCGAGCCTAAATCCAACAGTTGAAACAAGTTGACCTTACTCAGATAATAAACGGATAGTCAACCCTAGTCTACGACTACAGTCTATAACTCTAGAATCCAGGAGGATAGAAGATAGGTTGCCTCACATAGAGAAGAATTTATACACTTTTGAGGCAAATAATACAACAGAGCCTTCCAGGAGCATTGTGAAATCTTAGCTGTTTTCCATTTCAATATGGTAGAACTTATAGATTTCTATAATTAGGAGATAGAGTAGCACTATGTGTACATTCAAGAGTTGATTTAGTTCATAGAAATGGGAATTATTTTTGTAATCAATTTTGTTTATGAACAAATTAGAAAGGAAGAAGGATGGGTGTATTGAGAGAGGAATTTTACCTTATTTTTTATTCATCGTTATAGAAATAATCTAGGCTCATATGTTGCAATTAGGATTAGACCATACTATGATCCTCACTAACATTATTAATCAACAAAAGAAGAAATGAGTCAACCACAATGAAGATTTCCCCAAAGGATAAAATAGTAGGTGAAAGTCAACTTGAAGCAAGTGTGGCCTTTCAAATAACAATAGAGACTTTAAAAAAGTCACGATCAGACTAAAAAACGAATCACCAATGCACTATAATCACTACAAAATGTGGCCATAACCACATTGCAAACTACACAAACTATTCAGATTGTCCCTAGAACTCCCAAAATCAACTTGGACACCCATTTATCCCTACCTAAATTCAAAGGTGTGTTAGATAGGGAAGTGTTAGATGCATGGATGAGAAGCTATATGGTGCACTTCAAATCAACTATGAAACTATCAAAACAAAAAAGGGTAGATTGGGCCACCATACATTTGGAAGGAATAGCCCTGAAGTGGTAGGACAATTTCCAACACAATCTAACGACCAATAAATTTGTATTAACTCAACTCAAAAGCATCAAGTAGTCAATATGACCAAATGATTTAGAATTGGCAAGATTTATGTACTTCCTTTAAGGAGTGATTTTATCTACTTGACTACAAATAAAATCCCATGGAAAAATGAATGTAGCTCCACCAATTCAACGTATAATCCATACAACATTTTATAGAACTATTCACAAAACTTAAAGTTAACCTCCAAATTGCAGATGGAGAACAAGTACTTATAATCAAATTTAATTCAAGCTTATTGTTGAGAATGAGGTAGGAGATAGATATGTTTTGTAGTGAAACATTTCCAATGGTGTTTCACTAAGCCTTAGTAGCTGAAAGAAAAATAAGATATATACCCCATTGAATAGGGCCCTCTAATAGAAAAATTAACAACCCTCACCAAAATCTACAGTATTACCCACTTTCACATCCATAAAAATAGAGGAAAATATTACTAGTTCCATAAAAGAAATACCCATTCAACAAAGGTGTGTAAACTAGTATCAAATGAACTGTTATTGCTAAAATGTTATTTATTGAATTCCAACCCAAAACCTCCTTTGATTCCACAAATCAAGAGGACCCATAAGGAATTTCTTTGAGCAATTCATCCACTATAGATACTAATCTATTAATGATGACTAAATCCAAATCCACAACCAGAAGATAATGCTTGTTTACTCATAATTGCCAAATCAAGGACCATTTAGCCTTATTGATGTTGGATAACACGAATCAAAAGAACTTGGTGTCAACAACTTTGGTAAACACCCTCAATGTGCCAACAACTAATCACCCCAAACATTACCATCTAGGGTGGGTCCAAGACATACAATTGCCTATGATGATAGAAAAATGTTGTGCAGTGACTTTTACCATTAGCCCATTTTGAGACATCATGGAATGTGATGTTGCCTTGTTAAACTATTCTGAACTACTTCTTAGTCGTCCCTATTAACATGATAGACATGTGGTCTATGATTCCCACTTAAATAAACACACTTTAGAAAAGGAAGGATGGTCATACCATCTCATATCCTTTTAGGGTTACCCACTCTCTTTACTCATGGGCAAAGCAACAAGTATACATATTTCTCTAAGAGAGGCCCTCACACTTTGTATTATATCCCCCACCAAACCTAACACCAATAATCCCATTGTAGATGCATTACAATTAGTGCTTCAATCTTTTGCATATATATTTGAAGAATTAAAAAGACTACCTCCACAACAACCAATTCAACACTCAATTGAAATTATGCTAGGGTATTCCTAGCCAAATTCCACAATGTATCAACTCTCCCCAAAGAAAACTTCCATATTTAGTCAAGCACATTCATCATGCATAACCCAACTTTCATTATCTCAAAGAAAGAACAACAATAATGGAAATTGGTAACATATTACAAGGTACTTAATAATATTACTATAAAAAATAGATATGCATTACCTTGAATAGAAGATCTACTTATTCACCTTCATGGCACCAAATACTTCACAAAAATGGACCTCATCATCAGGTATGACCAAATCAAAATGGAATCCCAAGATAGTTGGAAGATGACTTTCAAAACTAGGATTGCCCTCTATGAATAGCTGATAATTCCAAAGAGACTCACAAACATGCCAATGACCTTCATGAGGTTGATAATGTCATTTTCCATCCACATTTAATATGTATGGTAGTAGTATATCTTGAAGATATATTAATACTCATTGGAAATATTGAAGAACATGTCTAACATGTTCAATCAATTTTGAAGTTGTTAAGGAAATATAAACTACAGTTTAAAAGAAACAAGTCTAGTTTTTGAGAGACTCTCGTTAACTATTTAGGATTTTTAATTAATCAAGTTGGCATTCTCCCTAACCCTAAAAGTGTAGTGGATATAGTTATCTAGGAAAAACCTCAAAGGAAAATTGCATTAAAAAGGTTCATGGGAAGCATCAATTTGTATTGGAAATTTGCTTAAAATTATTCAAATATTGTAAAACCCATACACTAGATTACAAATCAAATGCAATTTAAATGGAATGAAGAGGAAGACTACACTTTTCAACATCTCAAAGATAGTCTATGGTCATAACTAGTTTTACAATTACTAAATCTTGAAGAGCCTTTCAAAATAGAGGAGAGGTAGATGCTTCATAGTAAGTGATTAGAGTAGTTCTTAGGTACAGGTAGTTCTTAGTTCTAGAGGTAGATTTTTCTTAGTAAGTGATTCTTCTCGTAGCTTTGCATTCGAACGGTTTATCAGATGCCAAACTTAGGTATAGTGCTTATGAAAAATATTTCTATGCTTTAGTCCAAGCATTGGAACAATGTTGGTATTATCTTACGGGAAAGGAAATGATTCTACACACAGACCATCACCCCTTGGTATTTCTAAGATCTTAATCAAAGTTGCGGGAACATTGACATCTAACATGGACGTCCCTCACAATTGTTTCCAATAAAAACTCTAGGTTCCTTGGTAAACTCTGTAAATATCTTTGACAACTATTGTGCTATAAATTAAATTATTCTACAACATTCCAACCTCAAATGAATTACCAAACTAAATCACACATTAACACAAGCTCTTTGTGTCTGGTGCACCAACAATAAAGAACGTGACTATTCATTGCAGTTATAACAGAGTACAACATCGTTATAACAAAGTTGTCCATTCATCAACAGGGACATCACCATACGGTTACCAACTGTTGGTGCCATACGAAGTACCCATTACTCTCACACCAACATATATGCCAACATAGAAAAAGGATCATGTAAAGGCTTTAGATTTTGTAGAAAACATATGGATTCATGCTCAAGTAAAAGCAACGCTGCAAGATTTTTAAGAAAAACATAAGAAACTACAAAATAGAAAGAGGAGTACTTCGCCCTTCTAGGTGGGAGATAAATCCGAAGACTTGGAAAATAAAACCAAAAACTTATATAGTTACATTTTTTATCATAAAGAATTCATACTATCTAACCACCAATCAAAATCTTTACAAGATACCACGATACCATGGCCGTGACAAGAAAAATCAGAGATAATGAAAAGAATGAAAATAAGAAGAATCAAGAAAACACAGTGAGTCATGGGTCAATATGTTAATTAACATATTGGGCCAATATGTTAATTAAACACACTACATGTAATAGATCAACAACCTTCAAGAGGATACAATAGAGAATGTAGTCCATGGATCTCCCAAGAGAAATGATCCACAAAATAGATGAAATGGGTGGTGAATAATTGAAGAAATATATTAAGTAGGAGGACGCTATAATGAAGAAATTGAGAAAGATCAAACCTTCCTCCAATAATAGAATTGAAATTGAAAAACATATAAAAGTTTGGTTAAAAGGTAGGGCAAAGTGTTTTAATTGGTATTAATTTTTTAATATGAAAATCAAATCACTAATATGCCAATTTATAAAAAAAAACAACTTTATGACAAATTAAGGGACTTATAAACTATTACATAGGATAAATTTAAATATTTGAAAAATATATAAAAATAACTTCAATAAAAAAAATAATATATTTATAAATTAATTAAATAAACATTGAAATAATTTTAAATATTTTAATTACATAAAAATATTACTTTTATTTATTTATATATATATATATAATTTGGAAATTCTATGTTAAAATATCCATCATAATAATACCTTTTCATTTCACAATTTTTCAAATTGTGAAGTAAAAGAAGAGCACCATGCATACTAAGTTACTTTTTCTCTATGAGTTTTATTAGTCCATGCCTTAAAGGGCAACAAAGACTATATAAACCAGTTTTGTTTTTTTCATTGGATTTGCATGAAAATCAAATTCAAAGCTTTTAAGTTTTTATGCTTGGACAAGCATTTGTTTTTGAACTGATGTTTTATTGGTAAATTTTAAGAAGATTCTCTCTTGTTTTATTCTAAGTTTTAAGGGAACGAGATCTTATTTCAATATCTGAATTGGTTTGTTATTTTCCATTATTCCTGAAGGCACTCCAAGACTTTTTAACCAAAGTTTTAGCCAACTTCACTTTCTATCCAAAGTTTTTATTTTGTGGTCTCATTTGGCCTCATATTGAGGTTGTTTCGACCAGTGTCATCTGGATGCTACCTGTCTTCAATGGTTCTGACCAGTGTCATCTACATGCTACGTTTTCAGTTAGTAGTTCTGACTTGTGTTATCTACATGCTATGTGTTCAATGGTTCTCCTACTTCTCCTTTCGAGTGCCTTTCCTCTTGGATTCTATCTCCTCCTTTCCTCTGGGCTTCTAACCAACATCCCCATTTCCTATTATCTGTGTAGACTTCGGCTCCCATTTCCTTTGATTCTTGTGCAAGATGGAGACCCTACACATGATGGAGAGACACAAGCACAAGGTGAAATGGCAAGCAGAGTCAATGGAAAGTGCATATACACAAGCACATGGTGCAGTGGGAAGATAATTCAATGGAATTAGTAGAATATCTTGTTTACCTAAAGTTGTAAATTATCGAGATAGGGATCAAGCTAACTTAATCCTTTGATTCAGAAACAACAATGTTAATTACGTTTTGCTCAAAGCAAGCAGACACAACAATGTTATTTACATTTTATTCAAAGCAATAAGACTGACATCCTTTCTATCCTTCTCTTACACAAAAGGAGATGGGCACGAATATTTTTTATTATTATTTATACTATACTAACCAGATACTAACTTGCATTATTGATAGCTACAAATTGGTGGATAAGAGTATTACTAACATGTAGACAAAAGGAGATGGGCATGGATATTTTTTTTTCTTATTTATATTGTACTAACATGATACTAATTTACATTATTGATAGCTACAAACTCGTGGATAAGAATATTACTAACATGTACACAAAAGGGGATTGGCTTGAATATTTTATTATTATTATTTATATTGTACTAACTGTTGGGATTTGGTGACAACGAATTCCTCAAAGGATGGATTTGGATCCTATTATTTTGTGTTGGTTACAACCAAATAGACCAAGTTAGAATATGGATAGGAACTACATTTAATAATCAGTTTCTTGTAAATGTATATAAATACATGTAAGCCCGTAGAAGAAGAAAGAGATACAGAGTGAGAACTTTCTAGTATGTTGTAATCTCCATGATCTGAATAATAAGACAATCGATGCCTATGTTTGGTGGATGTAGCTCAATGTTTGGGTGAACCACGTGAAATCCCTGTGTTTATTATTTGTGGGATTGTTAATTATCATATGTGAATTGTGTTTTCCGCATTTGCAATTCTAACAAGTGGTATCAGAGCTGGTTGGAGGAGAGAGGTGTCGAGGGCGTCAAATTTCAGAGGAGCAGCAGCATCTGTGTGAGGTGCATCGAGTTCAACATCATCGTAGGTCCCTCCTCTGGAAGGGTGCGACATCATACTAGTCAAACTTCTCGCGTATTTGAAAGCCTGGAATCATCGCAGTCCAGGAGTGTGGTACAGTGGGACGACTCTTTAAGATCGTCACACTCTAGGTGTATCGAAAGGTGCGGCGATGACTCCCTTAAGATATGATTTTCATGTTTTAATTGGAATATTATATACTGAGCATAAAACAAAATTCACGATCTCCTTTTTCAAATTTTGCATGTTTTAAAAGGGCATGTTTTTTAAAGTCACGAGAATTCTTTGAGTTTTTCAAAGAATTGAATTTCCTTTTTTAAAAGGGTTTAAGGTATGACATCATAAGGATATTTAACTATTATTTTAAAGAGTTGGAGTTTCTTTGGTGGATTTAATAAAAGGTTTGTTATCAAGAATTAAAAAATATTTTTTAAAAGCCTTTTTCACCATTAATTTTTTGGGTTCAAACTTTTGAGTATAAGGTTATATTATTTTTCAAAAAGGCCTTGGTTATTATAAGCAGTGATTTGGGCATTAGGAGATTTTGTGCTAATGTCTAAGATGTAGAGTTCGAAGTTTGAAGTTGAAAGGTTCAGTGGTAAAAGAAACTTTGAGCTCTGGAAGCTCAAGATGCGGGATTTACTGGTGCAACAAGGGTTGCAAAAAGCATTGGTAGGCAAGTCAAAGAAACCAACAACCATGACGAATGAGGAATGGGAAGATCTGGATTCAAAATCTCTTAGTACCATTCGTTTATGTCTCATGGATGATGTTCTATTTAATATCGTAGGAGAGGATACAACATCAGGCTTATGGATCAAGTTAGAAAGTCTATATATGACAAAGTCCTTGATGAGAAGAATATACTTGAAGAGACAATTGTACAGTTTGCGGATGAAAGAAGGTACAAAAGTTGTTGACCATTTAAATACCTTCAATACCCTTATAGTTCAATTGACTAGTATGGAAATTAAATTCGAATATGAAGATAAGTCTATTACACTATTGTGTTTGTTTCTTGAGTCTTTGGGCAATCTAATCACCTCTATTAGCTTTATATCAATAGATGTTTTATATTATGACTCTGTTGTGGGAGCTTTGTTGGCTGAGGAGATGAGGAGAAAATATAGTCAAGAAACCTCAACTTCAAAGGCGATGTTGGTTAGAGGTCGAAGTAAAGAGCAGAATGAGAGAATTTTTTCTCGATCTAAGTAAATACACAGAAAGGGTAAAGAAAAATGTTGGTAATGTGGAAAAATAGGACATCTCAAGAAAGATTGTTGGAAAAGAAAATAATCTGAGGAAAACTCTACGAAGGAAGCAAATTTGGTTGCAACAAATTTAGGTATGACTGATCAAGTTTTATCCGTTTCTAGTAATTTACAATATCAAGAAGAATGGAAGTTAGATTCAGGTGCCTCCCACCACATGTTCTCACATAGAAATTGGTTCATTTCTTACCAATATGTTGATGAGGGTGTAGTGTTTATGGGAAATGGTATTCCCTGTAAAACTGTTGGGTTTGGAAGTATTAGAATCAGGATGTTCGATGGTATTGTTATGGAACTAACGGATGTTAGATATGTACCTGAGCTTAAATAAAATTTGATTTCATTGGGAGTGTTGGATTCTTGTGGATATAAGTATGCAGGTCAAGGTGGAGCACTCACATTGTCGAAAGGTAATTTAGTATTGATGAAGGCAATAAAGTTTGATAACCTTTATAAGCTGGAAAGGAGTACTGAAGTGATAGATGTATCTTCTTGTTTGTGGCAGAAGCATCAAGGTCATAAGAGCAAGAAAGAATTGCAGGTACTGGTAAGAGGTAAATCATTTCCAGACTTAAAATCTTTGTTTCTAAATTCCTACTTATTTTATATCTCTGCAAGTTATGATAGTGGTAGAAAGGGATGTTGTGTGTGGGATCCTACTTATCACAAGGTCATCATTGACAGAGATACAGTATATATGGAACAACCAAAAGGGTTGATTCAAGATCGCAACGGTAAATTTGTTTGCATGCTAGATAATTCATTGTATGGCCTATTGGTACCCAGGAAAATAGACAAGAGGTTTGAATCCTTCATAGTGAGTCATAAATTTTCAAAGGGTAGGAATGACTATACAGTTTATGGTACATTCACAGTCTTGATGTTATTTGTTGATTATATGCTCGATGCAAGATGAAGCATGGATAAAATTAGTAAGAAAATGACTCAAGTGGACAAGACAATTCAGATGAGGGATCAAGGAGAAGAAAAACAAATTATGGGCATGGAAGTATACAAATATGGTAATGGTAAGTTGTGGTTGGAGTTCAGTATGAACATTGTCAAACTAGTTTTTATCCCTCTTGCTTTCCATTATAAGTTTTCTTCAAGCATAGGTCATTTCTATAAAGAAGAAAAGTTTATGTCTCGTGTAAGTTCAGTAGGAGGTCTGTTGTATGTGATGAAATGGTTAAGACCATATGTTTCACATGCTAATGATGTTGTCAAAAACATGACAGATTCAGGTGTTGCAGTGAAATGGGTGCTTTGGCGTTTAAGAAGCACAAATTTCACCTATAATGGTTACACTGAGATGGTTTGTGATAATTGTAATGTATATTATAATACAGGTGTCTTGGATAGAAGGTGATCTATCACTAAATATGTCTTACAACATAGTTGTGGAAGACATGTTGGATGTGGAGTGACCCCTCGAGAAATCCAAACTCGTGCAAGTCACACAGGTGAGATCATGAAACCAATTTTATTAGAGAAGTTGTAGTGGTGCTTGGCTTCTCTTGGCTTGCAGAAAAGGTGATGAACAAAAGGAAGGAGCAAGGTATCATGTTAATTGTTGTCAAGGTGGAAATTGTTGGGATTTAGTGACAATGAATTCCTCAAAGGATGGATTTGGATCCTATTATTCTACGTTGGTTACAACCAAATAGACCAAGTTAGAATATGGATAGGGATTGCATTTAATAACCAGTTTCTTGTAAATGTGTATAAATACATGTAAGCCCGTAGAGGCAGAAACAGATACAGAGTGAGAACTTGCTAGTTTGTTGTAATCTCCATTATCCGAATAATAAGACAACTGATGCCTATGCTTGGTGGACATATCCCAATGTTTGGGTGAACCATGTGAAATCCCTGTGTTTATTATTTGTGTGATTTTTAATTATTATATGTGAATTGTGTTTTTCACATTTGCAATTCTAACACTAACCTGATACTGACTTGCATTATTGATAGCTACAAACTGGTGGATAAGAAAATTACTATCCTGTAACTATTATCTCTATATATCTGGGTACTTATTAGCTCCAAATATCTACATAAATAGATATCTATTTAGTGGAGAATCGGAAACCTTGAGCAAGAAATGATTCCTCTATCTCATAAACGTCTAACTACCTCTAACTTTGAGGATTAAGCAACTAAATAAAACATTCTCTCTTGATTCCTACTTAAATATTTGTTTGAATATGTGACCAAACTCAAAATAAAACATTATTTACAGTCTCTCTTGATTATTACTTATAAATTTGTTTGAATATATGGTCAAAATCAAAATCAAATATTGTTTACTTACTCATCTGCAATTCATTGGGAAGGTCGAAAATGGGCTCTCCGTTGACATCTCTGGTAATAGTAAACGTCCTCCTAGCATGGGATTCCCAATATTTTAATCGGGCCCCTCTTTGGTTATGGAGAAATCCCCTCTCTATTTTTAAAAGGGAAACATGGGATTGTAGCTTGTATTAATGATCAAATTTCATGTTGTTGAGACAGACCCTTTTAAAATAGATTTATTGTATTCTTTCTGTCACCATGTTATCTATTTTATGTGGAAGATTATTCATGAGGGATTATTCATCAAAAGCTTCCATTCAATCGGTAGTTATGTGATCCATGTCTCAAAGAAGTTTTTGTTTGACCAGTGGTTGTGTGAGCCATGTCTCAAAGGTGTGAACCCCATCAGTCTGGGAAATACGGTGAAGGAAATGAGGATGATCTTGCGATGATGGGTATTGTTATCGGATAAATCGGTAGGTGTGGACACTAACAGATATCCCTAGATCCACCTAGATCTAGAACAAAATAGGATAGGACACGACTCTTTCCTAAGTTGTAGTCATTGAATCTACTAATAAGAATGAATGAGTGACATACCTTTATATCACTTCCTTAGGTCTCTGTTGTTCCTGCTTCACTCCGGTGCTCTTTTGACGTCGGGTCCAAGACAACACAAACCAACCAAAGTGAATATAGCAAAGTATATTCAATGTTAACCTATGCATATGATCAAGGAGTTACACAATAAAATAAGAGTGATTTTATGGGAAAGGGACATGCCATTGTATTATATTAAATGAAAGCAGAAGATACAACTAGATTGCCTTGATGTCACAAGCTTCCTTTCAGTGACCCTTCGTTCCAACACACACACTTTCTCTACACTTGCATGAAGAAGATCTAATACCTCTTGATAGACCAAATAGAGTCTTCAAGCTTCTGTCTAAGAAAGGTTCTTCACACAATTCTTTCACCAATTCTTCATTCAATCTTGCTTAAACTTTTCCATGAGAAACCTATCAATATATAGGAGAAGGAGGGATGGTTACATGGATGAGGATTATCCCACCAAATCTGAGAAGTCAATAGGATGCCAACCATGCAAATGCCAACTCATTTTCTAGAAGATCCCCTTCTAGAACCTTCATGACCTCTTCTCCTTTCCAAGCTTAAAAATAGGTTCGCACCCTACCTATAGAGCAAACTGCGAACAGTTCAAACCCTACCTATAGAGCAGACTGTGAATAGTTCACACCCTAAGTGTGGGTTGCCTGTGATAATGAGGGATTTTCACACTCTGTAACATAGGCAGCCTGCAAACTCACCTCAAAAATGTGTTTTTGCGAGAAGACAATAGTTTCTTTTCTTAGGCAAAAAGTTCCTTGTGGGAGCCTGAATACAGCACTATAGAGACATCACTAAGGTGACCAAAATAGTGTGTAACAGAATGCCCCCCAAAGTATGAGGCTGGAATATGTGACAGCTGAAATACTTTGTAAACTGTGAGTTTGTGTCAGAATCCAAGAGCGTACCTAATCGGAAACATGTAAACAACCAAGCATCTACAGAATATAATACCAGTTCTGAGGTAGGCATTCCCATGGTCAGATCACAAATGAATGGAATCATAAACCTAGGTCATGGCCACCAATCATACATCATGGATCCATGCCGTCAAAATGCTACATAGTCACCAGGAATACACTATGGATCTATGCAAGAAGACTTGAATTAAGACAACATAGCCACGTGACATACAAAGTGGATATATGCATCGATACAAATCATACATACTTCATCGCAACCTGGATCAAAAAGATGAGATCCAGGGTCTTCAATCTCATCACCTAAAAGTATGAATCTAGCCATGCAATTACATGTGTTGAAGTTGAACATGGTAGAAACCACTTGATTACCGGTCATTGATGAAAATCATTAACAAGTGTGAGGGAAATCACCATTGATGTCAATGACTCCCAAGGTATCAAAGTACAATCCGAATGAATGTGAATGAATGAGTTGAAGTCGAGCACTCGGCGGAATCTCTCGATCAAGGATCAATGATGTGAAACCCCTGTCAAGAGTGAAGAGACCTGCCATTAAGGCATGCGGGTTCCAAGGTACTAAATGATTTCTAAGTCTCATTTCCAGATAATGAGTTGGAGTCGACGGAACAAGACTTGTCACAGGAGGGCCCTGATGTATCCCCCATCAATGACATGAAATAAGTAACAGATTTTGAGGATGAGACAAAGTATGAATATGAGTCAAAATAGACATAAGGAAGGTCAACATAGTAAGAATGGACAACTGCAGATGGCCGACTCAATAGAGGGCTCGTGTGGACTTCTCTTGAGCATATGAACGACACGACCAAGGAATTGGCAGCACTAACTCAAACATGACCTAAGATATGACCTTGTAGCAAGTTGAATGAGAGACAAATGGATTTCCCAACCCAGATTCAAATGACGAATAGGGGGTGTCATGTTCAAGAGCGACGCTTACTGCCATTAATATGAATATGAAAACACATCCCTTTTCCAAAATTTCCCCCACCATCTCTGGCGAGTACCTCTTTATTTTTACGCAAGCTTGAGGAGGATAACATATGCTTGTTAATGTAAGCTCATCCTTCGGATGAGTCCTTCCGAGTATGTTTAACGAACCCTAGGAAGGAGTGGTTCGGTCCAATTGCGGGTCTTTCGATGTTTGTTTAACGAGTCCAAGGATAGAAAACTCGGGGGTTTTTCATGTTTTGAGAGTCTAAAAAACACTTAAAGAGAACTCTCCCAGTTCCTTTTTCATAAATAAGTTTGACGAGACCAAAAAAGTGATAAAATATCATCCATCAAATGTTTTCTTCGGATACTTTAACGAGCGTGAAGAGAACAAGATTGCTCAGCAATCTTTTCATTTTTATGGAGCATGAAAAGAGCTTAAAGGATACTCCCATAGGTTCGTCATTTTCGTGTTACCATAAAAAGTACAAAAAGACTAGAAAAAGTATACTCAGTTACATTCTCATATATTTTTGAGTGCGACAATGAACGAAGACTAAGCTCGAGGTTTTGCCTACAAAACCCTAAAAAAGTAGTCATACTTGTGACAAAAAGAAAAAATACCCGTACCCCCTCGTTTGGACTTTGAAGTTACCATATTTGCGGAAAACCATACTCACAAGGCTATTAGGGCATTAGGTTTTATAAGGAAAACAAAAAATAATAAAAAAAATCAATAAAAATTAGTAAAAAGTGAATAAATATGGGTAAAAATGGCTTTTTACCATTTCATTGTGATTTTGCCAAAAACTTGTCCAACATACCTCATTTTCCCCCAAATTTCTTTACTCGATTGCGGGATGCACAAGTGATCATCCAGCGAACCATTTCAGCCAACAAGGTAAGCTCTTGATCTTTCAACTTTTCCATGGTTTATTTTTAGTTTTTATTGGCAATTTTTAGGGTTTTAAATCCATTTTAGGGTCACACCATGCGCTCAAGAATTCTCGTAGGTGGGATTTGTAGGACCTATGAGAATCTCGCACTGTGCCAAAAGCTCACCTGCAAGGGCCAAAACATGGATTTTAAAGTTAAATTTTTCTCAATAAAAATTATGCAAAAGTTTGAAACAAGTTGTTGACTCTTCTCTCATGGCTCTTGTGCAGGTGTTTGACCATCACAATGCTGGAGTGGCGAGAAAGAGAACATGAGGAGGATGATTCCATTTCTAGGAATGACCTGAGTACAGTCGTTGCCCTCCAGGAATGTGGGCTATTGAAATTCTTTAAGATTTTGGGCATAAGAGCCCAACTCAAATTGTTGGAATACCTAGTCCACATGTGGGATGTGGACCAACATTTATTTCACGTGGGAGTCCATACGCTGACCCTAGATATCGAGGATATCTATTTTCTAACGGGTTTGTCACGGTGTGGATACCACGCTACTTTGACCGGAGGCAGAGGCGGCGGGCTCCCTATGAGTGAGTATTTTCGCCAATATTGTGTTCCCGAGGTAGAGAAGAGAAAGGGTAAGGTTTCCATTTGGGGAGTCCAGGATTTGACCCTGTATACCATCTTGTTCACTATCACATGCATGGTCGGGAGTGCGGCTCCACACATGGCTCTCTAGAGCTACTTCCAATATGCCATAGAGTGTACGGAGCCTCGGGTCTTCAACTGGTCGGATGTAGTTCTCCGCAGAATGAAAAGACAACTAACGAAGTGAAAAAAGGGTAACTTGAATCAGTTTGGGTACAGATCACTTTTGGTGTCATTCTTCCTCAAGAGGGTCCCACTGCTATGACTATAGGTTGATTGGGGTTTACCGGGCCCACAGGATCTGAGGATGCTGAGGTGGTGCAACCTCATGGCTAGACATGTAGCTGGGCCTATAATCAAGTAAAATGATTCATTTTTTGACTGGTTAAGGCCCCAGATGCTGATGATTGACGACTATGCATACGCTGGTCTGGATTTCTGAGGGGATCCGGATTTGGCCCTGCCTGAGGACGCTTAGTGGGGAGACTTAGGTAAGAAGTACACATTTTTTTCCTTTTAAATATTTTTGCAAGTTTTTTCATATGAAATGTTTTTATGTTTGTCCAAGAACTAATCAAAAAATTTATGTTTGATGACACAGATGTGGGGCCATATCAACTTCCAGGAATGTCTCTTATTCAAAGGCGAGGAGAAGCAGCTCCAGTGGCGAGATGGGATGCCGAAAACTACAAGGCAGTGGAGAAGAACTTGGAGGGGTTGACAGCGGACATCCCAGATATTGCTATTGGGGAGATCCCTAGATGTTACCAGTGTCATACTATGGGCGTGTCTGAATCTATCATTCAACTGCTTCGTAGGGTGGCCCGAGCAGTTGTGTGTTATCGAGAGTGTCATCCGTGATGCTATTTTGTAGAAGCTATGGACTTCGTATTTTGAGATTTTGATCCTTGGAAAGAAATTTTTTGTAAAAACTTTTGATCATTATATACATATATACGGCTTCTACTGGCTTATCTTGTGTTGTGTTATAAATGTGATGTGTGATTGGTTTGTAAATGTCTCAAATGTTTGTCTAACACATAGTTATCTAATGCATCATTCAATGTATTTAGATCTCTAGAAATGTGTTGATACTCAATATAATCAAAATAACATTCCAAGAGGCAAATTCATAAATATATTTGTAATAAAGTAGGACTTTGAATAGCATAGACATTACTTAACTATAGTACTACTAGTTGCGAATCGAGTCGTATAAATAGGTGGTGGATACCAAGCGAAATAGCATCAATCAACAATTTGACGATGACTCTATATTCTGCAATATTATTGGTCGCAAGACCAAGGCACACACCTCACAGAATAATAAGTTCGTTTGTAGGTGCGTAAATTGCCCATGCAGCAGAAGCAAGGTTCTGAGTACTATGGCTAGCACCATCGGAGAAGCCAATGTGGGGTAGCAAAGGCTCCGACATCTGGAAACCAAGCACAATGTAACATAAGTGGTCGAGGGCAGAGACAAAAATAACAAAAAATCATACTACAGTAACATACAAAAAGTATGATACAACAAAATACAAGCACTCATGCATAGGTGATCTTAGGCATAGTACTTCTTTAAGTACAACTCATTTCTAGGTTCACTCAAAGAGATACCATCGTAGTCCACCAACTCGTAAGCTCCTTTCTCCAAAACTCATCTGGAAATATAAGGACCTTGCCACATAGCTTCAAATGTTTTGGCTCCTAGAATATCCCAATCTTGTTTGTAAAGGAGAAGCAGATCACCTTTGGAGAAAACGCATGGCCTGACATGTTTGTTGTATTGGGCTTTGACGCATTTCTTCTGGGCTTCTATAACGAGGGTGGCATTGTGATGGGTTTCATCTAATTGCATGAGATACAACAAACGTTCTTCTTCGGCAGAAGTGTTTTGGAGAAGGTTGATGGATAGTTTTAGGGAGGGTATCTCACATTCAATCGGCAAGATGGATTCTAGACCATAAACTAACTAGAATGGTGTAAACCCGGTAGAAGACTTAACAGATGTCTGGTAAGCCCACAATGTTGAAAACAACATCGTGTGCCAACTCATTTTGTGAATTCCTATCATTCGTCGAAGCATGGTAATGAGGACCTTGTTTATTGCTTCGACTTGGTCATTGGCTTGTGGGTAATAGGGTGTTGCATTTTCATGGTGAAGACCCACCTTTTCAGTGAGTTCAGACATCATGAAGTTTCTAAAATGGCTACCATGATCAGTAACGATAGCCTAAGGAACACCAAAACGAGCAATGATGTGATTGAATATGAATAATGTTGCAGTCCTTCCGGTATTGTCGAATGTTGGCATCGCCTCGGCCCATTTTGTAAAATAATCTACGGCTACAATAATGTATCCATGCTTCCCGGCTGAGTGAGGGTGACATGTCATGAAATTGATACCCCATTTCACAAAAGGACCAACGGAGACCATAGGATGTAGAGGAGCAGAGTGGGATCATATTTTATTGTTGTAGGTTTGGCAAGCATGACATTTTTGGACCGCGATTATACAATCGTTGAATAAAGAAGGCCAAAAATAACCTGCTCGTAAGATCTTCTGGGAAGTAGCATACCCAGATATGTGACCACCACAGGCTCCAGAATGGCAGCCATTTAGGGATTTCTCAGCTTCGTCGAACGTGAGGCAGCGTCAAAAAACAGAGTCAATCCCACGACGATAAAGAGTATCACCGAGGATAATATACTGACGGGCTTGGTAGCGTATTCGACGGCGGTCAGTGCTAGACAAAGTGGGCCGGAAATTATGGTTCTGAAGATAAATGATGATATCTCCGTACCAAAGGTCATTGGAACTAATCAGGAAAAGGGATTCATCGGGTAATGAATCGACTGCTACATTTTCCATCTCAAAGCAGGAAAGGTCGCACATCAACTCAGAAAAAACCAAGGATTTCTTGGACTTAATGCGTTCAAATTCTAAGTCAAACTCTTGGAGTATTACGATCCATTTGGAGTATTTTCTCCCTAGCAATTGGTGTGTAAGAATGTGTTGCATAGGGTTGCAGTTAGAAATTACCATAGTCTTGTGAGAGAGGATATAGTGCTGGAAACGTTGAACAGCTTGGACGACTTCCAAGGCCAGTTTTTCAACATGTAAATACTTGGTTTCAGTAGTCGTGAGACTCCGACTCAAGTAATAAATGACATGTTCGTCATGAGAATCATCCTCCTAGATGAGAACCATAGCGATGGTATAGTCTGAGGCTGCGAGGTAAAGGAAATAATCGCAACTGTAATCAGGTGGGAAGAGTAGTGGAGTATGTGTCAAAGACAGTTTCAAAGCTTCAAAAGATTTGTTGACAGTGGTATCCCATATGAACTCAGAACCTTTCTTGAGCAGTCGTGTAATTCCAAGAGTTAGCTCAGCATAGTTTGGGATGAAACAACGGAGAAAGTTTTCCTTCCCTTGCAAACTTTGTAACTGGCGAAGTGAGGAAGGAGGAGGGATATTGAGAATCACATAGACCTTCAAAGGATCTACCCTGATCCCTTGACGTGAAACAATAAATCCTAGAAGTCGGTCGGATTCTAAGCAGAAAACACATTTGTGGGGATTCAAGCGTATATGGTAAAACTGACATTGAAGGAAAATGGCGTGAAGGTGTATTGGATGATCGACACGGCACATGGAATGAGTGGGTAAGTCATTGAGATATGGCTGCACAATGTGCTTTATATCATGGAAGGCGTAAGACATAGCATGTTGAAAAGTTGTGCCAGCATTCATTAAACGGAACGAAATTTTTTGATAGGCGAAAGTGCCCCAAGGACAAATAAAAGCGGTCTTGTGTTGGTCTGTGGGTACGATATTGATTTGATTATATCTAGAGAAACCATCCATCAGAGAGAATATTTCACTTCCATCACAATTGTCGACGATCTGGTCAATGAAGGGAGTAGGAAAGTTGTCTTTAGGACAAGATTTGTTAATGTCCCTATAATCAACGCACACGCGAATTGTGCCTTGTTTCTTGTTGATCAAAACAAGATTGGAAACCCAGTCAGTTAGAGCCACAGGGTAAATAAAGCCAGCTTTGAGAAGTTTCTCAACTTCAAGCTTGATAGCTGCTGCTTTACGTGGGTGAACCAGACGAAGTCATTGCCGAACGGGTTTAGCACCCAGGTATGTCTTAATCTCATGTGCCACAATGTCGGGGTCAATCCCTAGAATTTCCTCATAGCTCCATGTGAAGACGTCACAAAATTCTTGGAAAAGAGACTTGTAGGTGACAACTTCGTCATGGGAACAGGAATCTCCGATATGCACATTTTTGACAACTCTAGGTTTTATGGATATGTCGAGGGGGATGGTGGAAGAAATATTACTTAAGTTTCCTTTGTAGAACATATCGTGTGTAGACTCAGGAATGGTAGAAATGACGACAATGGTCGATGGGGTCGAGATCCATTGGTAACCCTCGATGGTGTGTGGTTCCAGGAAGAGGATGGAACGATGATGTCCATCGTCTAAAGGGGTGTCTTCCATGGACATGATAGACACAATCATCTCGTCCATGGGAAAAATGACGCAGAATGGATCTGGAGATAAATCACCAAGAGAGGGGGTAGAATGGGTTGCCAGTTGAATGGCTTGATAAGTAGATTCAACCGGACTCAAAGGAATTTTGTCGCCATAACGAAGATGATCGTCGGGGTTGGGTACCATCCATGGGTCATAAGATGTAGGGGTTCCATGAATAGAGGTGGAGATCATGTTGATCGAGGCAACAAACGGATGTGGAACATTGGGTGGTGGGATGGCGAAAGTACCCATTAACGAGGAATATTTAAGAAGACCCACACTGACATTCTCGTGTCCAAGGGGGGTTTTGCAATGAACGGTATGTTTCTGGTACGTGCATCAAAGTGAAAGAAGTTCAATTGGTCTACGATAATGACTTTTCCTTGATGTGGGAAACACACGACATGGAAAAGAGTGGACACAACTGCATGCATGGAATCGATCCAGCTACGGCTAAGTAGAAGGTTGTAATCGAGAGGAGCGTCAAATACCTCCACTTCAACATTGACCGTTTTGCCCTCTAACGTAATAGGCAACGACGGGAGGACACCATAAGGCTTAAAAACAGAGCCATTGAAGGCTTTGAGTGTGTTTTGGGATTCAATCAAAGGAGGAGAGTCGATGGCTTTCCAACAGGTAATAGACATGACACACATCGAGGCACCCTCATCAATAATTGTTCTACAAATGTTTTTGTCAGAGAAAATAACTTGGATTTGGAATGCAAGTTGAGGGGGGGGGCTTGGAATGTGATATTCCAAGTCAAAAATTATTAAATTTGTATCCGTAGGGTCGATTCCACCAATAGATTTCAACAGTGCCTTATGTTGTATAGGACAACTCTGAAGGACTTTTAGGGCTGACATCACAGACGGTGCTTGGGCTAGCTCTTCGACAATACTGTAGTTCTGGGCGGCATGTGCATGAGGATTGAAAGCCGATTTTCAAACAAAACCCTTTGGAGGAGGGTGTAGGAATGTATCTAGGCTCGGTAGTTCAAGATGAAGAGGACCATTGGTAGCTGGAGTCGTGGGAGATGGTTGGACCAACAAAGGAGGTATTGCATCAACCTTCTCTTTAGAGGAAGAATAATCTTTGGCATGAGTGGTAAGTGTGATGTCATTCTGCTTTGAATCACCTGTACACATTAAGACATAGGATGTATTGGAGGGGAAAGGTTGGTCATGAATGGCCAATTGGGCCTGTTGTTGAAAAGGGAAGGGTTGTGACAATACGGCCAGAGTGGGTGGTTCCGTGGTTCCTTGAAGGAACTTGGTAACCTCGACTCGTCGTGGAAAATCCTTAGTGTAGTGATTGTAAGGTAGTTAGAGAGGTAGTGGGGGGGACTAGAGGGCCCATAGTGATAATAGTGGAGTTCATTCAATGTAAGGTGGACTAGGTCCACTATATTATTAAATAAGGCCCACTATGGTAGTTAGATATAATAAATGTAAGAGGACTTCTTAGAAGGTTCTACTTCTAGAAGATTCCTCCTCTAGAATGTTCTTAGGTGATGGTAGCACTATATAAAGGGGTTCAAGAAATGTAATGACACATGAAGAGAAATATTGTATTGTGGAGCGGTAGCTCAATAGGAGGATGCCCCCTTAAAGAGGCAAGTGAATAGGAGAGGATCCCTTCCATAATAGGATCCATTGTATGGTGTTACCCTACCTCAAGGGTTTGGTAATAATATAGTGTGGCTTGTTCTATATTTCTCTGTGGATCTATTGTGTATTCAGTATTTGTGGTTATTATATTGGTATATCTATTCAGGTTCTTAACAAGTGGTATCAGAGCACTTTCCTAGGCCGGAGTTGTGGGCAACTATTTTTTATTTTTGCAGATTTTTTTTTCGGAGTAGAAAAAAGAGGGCCGCGACATTCCAGACATTTTCAGTATATTTATGTGCAAAATTTGCAGAAAAGGGTTGTAGATATGAGTTTCTCTCAGAAAAACACCCAGGTTAAAAAAAAATCGTCCGAAACGGAGTCCGGAAGGTCAAGATATTGAGGTTTTAAATCTACAATTTTTCAGGGTTTTTTCTGCGGACGGCGGCGCGATTTATTTTTATTTCTGTAGCATTTGGAGGCCGAATTTGCCTAAATAAATTACATATCTGAGTTCTTCTCACAATTTCACCCAATTTCAAAAAAAAATCAGCCGAAACGGAGTCCGGGAAGTGAAGTTATGAGCATTTTAAGTTCAGCAGTTTTTTAGGGTTTTTCCAGAAAAAGCCGTGATTTTCTGCCGAAACTTCTTGGGTTTATTTTTTGAGTTTTTCCGTGATGGCTGCAGGACCGAAGATTTCATAGGGTGCTCATATGGCTATTTCTTCTCAAACCTTAGAAATTCTTGAATCATTCAAAGCCCAATTGGATGACAGATTGGATGCATTTGCACATGGCCTCACAAACAGCCTCACACATAGCCTCACAGTCAACCTCACACATGGCCTCAATGATAGTTTTCATAGTATTCAAGATTCATTGAATGAAATGCAGGAGAGATTTCTTATGCAAGGCCTCATGAATGAATATAATCAAGAAAGATATGCTTGGTATGATTTTGAGGACGATTGTGATGATTGGTATATGGATAGTTGTCATTTCTGGGATGACAACCACTTCCATATTTTATTTGATGACTCTA
>ML778162.1:582309-597685 GCA_009831015.1 Picea engelmannii | reverse complement strand
GGACTTCTTAGAAGGTTCTACTTCTAGAAGATTCCTCCTCTAGAATGTTCTTAGGTGATGGTAGCACTATATAAAGGGGTTCAAGCAATGTAATGAGACATGAAGAGAAATATTGTATTATGGAGCGATAGCTCAATAGGAGGATGCCCCCTCGAAGAGGCAAGTGAACATGAGAGGATCCCTTCCATAATAGGATCCATTCTATGGTGTTGCCCTACCTCAAGGGTTTGGTAATAATATAGTGTGGCTTGTTCTATCTTTCTCTGTGGATCTATTGTGTATTCATTATCTGTGGTTATTATATTGGTAGATATATTCAGGTTCTTAACAGTGATCATCACCACAGATAAGACAAGGGTATCGGGGTTTGTGCTTATCCCTATCATCAATAGGTGGGGTTTTGGTTTTCTCAGTTTGCGGATTATTTTTATCCTCCTTGTTCTTAACCTTTCCCTTTTTGGATTTATTTTTGTCGGTGGGGGTAGATTGGACAGAGTTTACCTCAGAAGTCTTTCCGGTGGGAGGGGTAGGAGACGGAGCATTTTGAACTTTAAAAGAAATGGATTTGGGGTTGTTGCTAGAGGTTTGGACAGAATGAAGTTGGGCATGGAAGTACCAATCACACCGTTAACTGCATGAGAAGTAGTAGGAGTAGTTGAAGTAGTAGAAGTAGAAGGATGAGGTGTGTCAGGGAGTAAGTCGTAAAGAGTCCATGTTTGTGAATAAACGAGGTCGATGTATTGAGCACGACTAATTGCCTGTTCTTCTATGACAACTCCACCCATGGCGATGTCACGAGTGATGTCGTTCACAAATGATTTTGTGAACCACTCTTCCAGCAACTGATTGGGAAGTTTGAGTTTGATGAGACGTCGTCTCCATCACCACTCATGAATGTGATCAAAGATATGAGTGGCTTTGTTTTGTTTGAAAGAACTCAAAATCTTGGTTCCCATTTCATAGCAGATCGGTAACTGGTAGTGGGTGAGGAAAGCCATAGCGAGGGTGTTGAAGTCGGTGAAGAAGCCTCCTGGTAATTCTATATACCACTTCACGACGAAACCTGTGAGGGTTCATTGAAAAAGGCATAAACGAATAGAGTCATCCATCAAGGAGTTGGATGAGCACCAAAGGTGAAAAGTCATTACATGATTGTTCAGGTCCTCTCCCGGTTTACCATCGAATTTAGAGTGTCGGATGGTAATTTGGCCGGTATGGTGGGCCATTGAGGAGAGTAATGGATCGGATCATTTAAAATCCTTGACAAATCAGGGAGGTTTAGGGTGGCTAAGAAGGGTAACTGTCTATTCACATGTGGGTACTGGTGACTTTGGGGAGGGAGTCCCATCAGTAGACCAGTAGGACCATACGCAATTTGCATATAATGCGAAGATCCAGGCAGATTCGTTGGTTGGTGTGGAGGCAAGTAATTCATAGGTTTGTACCCTTGGACAGGGGCATGGGGTTGAGCGTTTGAGCCCCAAATAGGATTAGATGTGCCTGGATATAGTTGGCATGTACTAATGGGTATGATGGAGCTAGCTTGAGCTTGTTTATCCCTATTCAAGTGAGGATTATGTTGTATAATATGATTTCAATACTGGGCCAAGGATGGAGGTATGTCTTGTCCATAAGGTGGAGTCAGTGGAGGTTTCCCTCCAATCGGGGGTTTCATCCTGATTGGGATTTTTCTTGTAAAAGCAGGTTGGGTTTGGCCTCCTTGGTGAAATTGTCCACCCACATGAATATGGTAATTAGGTGTGAAAGATGGGATGGTGCCACTAGGATCGGTGCCTCCGATAGAGGATGGAAGAGGTCCTCTAAAAGGGGGTTGAGGAAGTGTCAGAATGAAACCAGTAACGAGATGGTGCCGAGAAGGAGTGGGAATGCTAGGAGTCCCGGATGAGATTTGTGTAGGAGTGGGAATAGAAGAATTCAATGCATGATATCCGGGCGGGAGCGTTGGGGTGAATCTAGGTGATAGCGATGTTCCAATGGGGACTTGGCTAGTTGTTGTAATCCCGGTGTGAGAATTCATAGTATATGGGACCATTGTGTAATGGACCGTTTGTAGAGGGATAGTCAAGATGTGGTCAATTTGTGGAGTGTATGTACCAGGAAAATAATATGCAGTAGTAAAAGGTACTACGTCTGGATCAGATGTTTCAGGCAGCTCAGGTGCAACAGTAATATCAACGCCTGCTCCTGAGTCAAAGAGATCCTGTCTAAAAATGCCAGTAGTCCAAAAAGGATCTTGACCCTCAGGTCCTATGAAAGGTCTGGTTGGTGATCCAGAAGGCTGAACAACTAGATCTCCGAAAGAATTCACTCGAGCAATACGTCTCTCAGAATCGGTAGGAAGTTGGAAGTCCTCTCGAGAATTGGTAATTTGGAACCGTTCTAAAGAATTAGTTCTTTCCACTTGTGGAGTGGTGACATCTGGGACTTCACTCTGTTGAGGAGAGCCCTCCAGTGAGTTGGTAGGCAAGGGTTGAGAACCTTCCAGATCTTCGAGGGGTAGGCCTTGCATTCTACGTAAACGACATGGAGGGTCAATTGTGATCGAATTAGAATCTTATGAAAGAAATTCTATGGTCAACTTGGGTAAACAAACAACACGCGCTAGTAAAATCTAGGAAGAAAAACCAAGCAAACAAGACCTTCCAATTCCGAAGTCACTAGTTGGTGATAAAATCCAACGTCGCGACAACGAGACAAGAAGGGGTTGGGTGAGGGTGGAAATGTTACGTTGACGACCTGCTTAACGGACTTACACCCTGGTGCAAGCTCCCACACACAATCGTGGGTATACCCTCCAAGGATCCCGAGTGATTCTGGCCAATGTCAATTCCAGGTACCGTGAAGACTTACCCCTTCACATTCACCTTGTGTAAGACCCTAAGCAGATAGGCTACTAAGGTTACTACCAACAATAATAATGCCTGGGGGAACAGTCTACAATCCAATCCACATGCAAAGGCAGGGTATCTAGCCCAAAATCAGCTTGAGAGGCTTTCACTCATCATTGTGGGTATACCTTCAAGTGACCCCCGTAATACGTGCAATCTCTACACTGATATTAATAAAGTAGGGTGAGTAACTCTGTCAATCTCAATGCGACCTCAGGTTTGACCCTTGTGTGAGAAGGGCTTCCCAGGACAAAATGTTGCAAATGGAATTTGACACTCCTTATCACAAGATACTATTGTGTGTTTTGTGCTTTGGAGAGTGTGTCTCACTGCTTATTCCAAAGCTCTAGCCTAGCTAATGTTGGTGTAAAAGAGCCCCAGAAAAAGTTACTGGTTGAATTTTAAATTGCGCAATATTATTAAAGGTTGTTGTTACTCAAAAGGAGACGGAAATGAAACTGATGTTGTGTGAGACTCTGACCCAACAATGCATAAATAGGAATGAATGATACAAATTTTTGTTCGATGAATCCTATTTACAGGAGAGAGAGAGGAGTTTTTTGAAACAATGTAAACTACAATGTATGATATTCTCTGAAATGTAATATCAAACAACCATGAACAATGCAAATTCCCTATTCATTCTTTTTCAGTACTTGAATGCCAATATTTTCAAATAAAAAGTTGCTTAAAAAAAAATGTCTTTAATTTTTATTAGAAACCAAGAAACAGGGATGGAACTAAGAAAAATTAAGCAACCAATGAAAAATAAAAACACAACAAACACCCAAATCGATCTTTCAATGAAGACAAAAATAACAAACTGACAAGACCCATCTCTTCAAGTGCACATGGGTAACGATTTTCCAAGTAATAAGAAATTGAAAAGGACAATTAATCTCAATTTTTCAATCCAATCAAAGGCTCCTGACCAAACAAGCACTTGGATTTCTAAACTGGAGATTATACCCCTGTTGCGAAAAGGTCAAGAGGTAAAAATTGAGAAAACATGATCAAGAAGAGCTTTCGATTTCCAGAAACTAATCATTCATGAGATTTGAAGTCAAGAAACATTCAATCACTGGCTAGAGAAGTTCTTCCTAGACACACAAACAAATATGGGGATCTGAGGACACATAAGACTTAATCCAAAAATTTTGCAAGTGGGTTCGCAGGCTGGCAGTGGGGTACAGTGCGAGAATCAAGAATTCTCGCAGGCTAGACATAGGCAGAATGCCAGAAGTTCACACTAAACTGAACAACAGGGTGCGAACTTTAGTGGTTCTTGCAGGCTACAGAAGGGTGCAGTGCAAGAAGGTCTGTAATCAAGCAAATTTTGGAAAAAAGACAAAACTTCCGAGCGAACTTCTGGATCCAGGGAGTCTGTAAGGGGATCCTCAAGACTCAGAGATTGATGGGAATGAAAAATGGTAATTTAAGAGCAAATGGCCAAGAAAAATGGGTTGTATCCCCAGTGGAGTCGCCAATTTTGTTATCGGATAAATCGGTAGGTGTGAACACTAACAGATATCCCTAGATCCACCTGGATCTAGAACAAAATAGGACAGGGCATGACTCTTTCCCTAAGTTGTAGTCATTGAATCTACTAATAAGAAGGAATGAGTCACATACCTTTATATCGCTTCCGTAGGTCTCTGTTGTTCCTTCTTCACTCTGGTGCTCTTGTGACGTCAGGTCCAAGACAACACAAACCAACCAAAGTGAATATAGCAAATTATATTCAATGTTAACCTATGCATATGATCAAGGAGTTACGCAATGAAATAAGAGTGATTTTATGGGAAATGGACATGTCGCTGTATTATATTAAATGAAAGCAGAAGATACAACCGGATCACCTTGATGTCGCAAGCTTCCTTTTAGTGACCCTTGGTTCCAACACACACACTTGCTCTGCACTTGCATGAAGAAGATCTAATACCTCTTGATAGACCAAATAGAGTCTTCAAGCTTCTGTCTAAGCAGGGTTCTTCACACAATTCTTTCACCCATTATTCATTCAATCTTGCTTAATATTTTCCATGAGAAACCTATCAATATATAGGAGAAGGAGGGATGGTTACATGGATGAGGATTATCCCACCAAATCTGAGAAGTCAGTAGGATGCCAACCATGTGAATTCCAACTCATTTTCTAGAAGATCCCCTTCTAGAACCTTCATGACCTCTTCTCCTTTCCAAGCTTAAAAACAGGTCCGCACCCTACCTATAGAGAAGATTACGAACAGTTCGCACCCTAAGTGTGGGTTGCCTGTGAGAATGAGGGATTTTCGCACCTTGTAACATAGGCAGCCTGCGAACTCACCTTAAAAATGTGTTTTTGGGAGAAGACAGTAGTCACTTTTCTCAGGCAAAAAGGTCCTTGTGGGAGCCTGAATACAGCAGTGTAGAGACATCACTAAGGTGACCAAAATAATGTGTAACATGTATTGAATTGACTGATAACTATTACTCAACCCATGCGGCACATAAAACACGGAGGCATTGAGCGTGAATTAATTGTCTTTCTTTTGCACCATATTCCACTCCCCCTCATCTCTTACCTACACCTTTAAACATTTAAACATTTAATTGGATAACAAGGCAAGAGGTGAAATATCATTGCCTTTACTTATTTCCAATGGCATTTGATGATAATATAACTTTATTTTATGCTTAATTGGATAACAAGGTAAGTGGTGAAAGGTATATTTATTTAATTAGATTAATTAAGTTATGAATATGGAAAATATGATTATAGATAAAATAAATAAATTATGAATATGAAAACATAAATAAAAATAGGTAAATAAATAAATAAAATATATAAAAACAATTTAAAATACATTAATTCAAATTGTATCATTATATAAATTGATTAAATTATGAATATAAAAATATAAATAAATTTGAAATAAATAAATATCCAAAAAAATTTAGAATTTATTAATGTTGTATCACTTTATAAAATATCTATAAAAAAATTAGAATTTTTTAACGTTGTATCATTATATAAAATATCTAAAAAAAATTAGAATTTATTAATGTTTTATCATTATATAAGTGTTTTGTACAAAGCTTCACCAAAGAAAAACAAGAGAGAAAATACGTTGTGTTACTATGCTTCATAGCATACATATTATATATTAAAACATTTTTCACACTACAAGGAAAAGACCTTGTAGCGGAAGTTTTTGTGGAAGACCCTATAAAAATAGCCCAAAAATCCGTTTATAGCAGAGGTGCGCAGGCGGATGGTTTTTAACGATGTGTTGATAAGACTATAGCACACCAGTGTGCCCCAATATATAAACATGCCGATGTTAATAGATAATGGTGCATCATTGCAGACTTATTTAAAAAAGAAATAAAACAATGACATGCATCATATAAAAGCAGATCGAAAGCACCAGTGCACAAAAAATAGGTTCGTCGTCTTGTGTTTTTCTTTCAAAATTCATATCAGTGTGTCGTTGTCCCCTTGTAGTATCAGGGCACAACAAACAACTCCACAGTCTGCGTTTTTTTTTAAATGCATAACAATGCAACTTTGTCCTAGGGGTGCATCGGTGTGTTCCATATGAGGCACCGTCACATGTTTTTAAAAATAAACGGTGTGCTATCAACATCGGTTATCACCGATGTGCTTAATGCACGTGCACCAAAACAAGCTTTAAATAAAAATCGACGATAAAAAAGATCGCAGGCTTGATCCGCACATGACGGGTGCACCGGTGCACTAAAAATAGCTGCAAAGACTATGTTTTTTTTTTAAAACAGACCAGTGTGCATTTGTCTTGAGGGAACCCCAATTCACTCCATATGGTGCACCATCACAATGTTTTTAAAAAGTAACGGTGCATTATCTACAGTTGTGCACACCGGTGTGCTTAACGCGATCGCACCAGAACAACGTTAAGTAAAAAAAAAATCAACGGTAAATTTTTTTTTTACCATTTCTAGTGCAGAGAAGCTCTCAAGCACCGGTGCCTCCTTTTCCCAATGGAAGTACAATGTCGTCGGTGATTTTGTTGCTTTCATTGATTCCATTCGGTGCTCGGTTCATGGGATTCCAACGGTGGGAAAATTTAATTTTTTTCACTACATCCCAACGATGCCTCCTCGACGATAAAATGTCCAAGTAAATTTTTTACTTCTCTGTACATTGTCTTTTTAGCAGATTAAATTTTGAAATTGAGTTAAATTTGCATTTTTTCCTATATATATATATTCTGCATGGTGCGTTCAAGCTGTTCGGCTCACACCACGCACGGTGTACCCTATAAATTTTATAGGGCACATCAATCATGTATAGTTTATTTTCAACGGTGCGACGTATTACAGAATGCACCGGTGCGTGCTTACCAACGACGCACCGATGTGTCCTATGTAACAAAATCACCGTCCAAAATACATAGTTTCTACTTAGCAGTGCATCATTTGTATGTACGCATCGGTGCGTTCATAAAACTATATGCACCATTGAATGGAAGATATTTATTTTCATCTGTGCATTTCGAATAAATGCACCAGTCCGCTTATTTTGAATGCACCGACGTAAATAAATAGTTTATTTTCAATGTTGTGTTGTTTATAGGGAACACATTGGTGCGTTCCTAAAAATATACACATAATTTAAAATATAAAATTTACATCTAAATGGTGTGTCCATTATATGTACGCACGGGTGTGTTCATAAAATTATACACACGGGTAAATGGAAACTATTTATTTTCACCTATGTGTTCTGAACAAATGCACAAGTACATTGTTTATAACTAACACATCGGTGTGTTTATTATGAACGCATAGACGGAAATAAATAGTTTCCATTATGGTGATGTTACATATCATGGTGGTAATGTTGATTAGGGTGGTGATTGTGTGTTTTCTTCAGTACCTCCTCCTCTTCCTCCTCCTTCACCTCGCTCAGATGAGCAGGGCGCATCACCTATTCTTCCACAGCATGCTTCACCTGAGAGACTACGACTAGATATTTAGTTATAGCAGTTATTTGTATTGTTGACCATATATGTACATTATAGCAATTATTTTACTTGTTCATATATATATATATATAACATTTGTTTTGTTCGTGTTGATGTACTTAAGTTATATGTTGATGTTGATGTAAAATTAGCTCAATTATATTAGTGATAATATAACATTTTACATCTTCTTGACCACACATATGTTCATAGCAATACTAGTCCATAGACCATGCTCATAAAAAATCACATACATCCCCTAAAGTCACCAAAGATGAAAACCAACACGCAGACTGCAAATAGAGATACAAAACAGGGCTAAAAACCCCAACAAACACCAGAAAATAAGCTAAACCAGAAGCCGTACGCCCCCAAAGGAATTTGAAGTGTTTAGCCAACACCGCACACCCCCAAAGGACCTCAGACTGTTAACCAAAACACTGCATGCCCCTAGTGTGGACCTCAAAGCTCTAGTCCAAAACCTCTTCTTGCCAAGGAGGAAGAGATCAAGAGGATCCAAAAAAACCAAAGAGAAAACAAAAAAAACACCACAATAAACACCTGAAGCCACCACCACCGCAAAAATATGTCGCTAATTTTCATCGTGCACACGGAATCGAGCCCTCGAACACAATGAAGGATGCCCAAAAAGAAAGCGGGGCCTCACCAGTTCAGGCAAATGCAAGCTCAGTGTAACTTCCCCAAAACTCAGCCCCGAACAACCGCCTCAAGGAAACCACCGCCAACCATTGAAAACTCGCGCGCCCAAAACTGTCGCAGTGATTCGTGCCCCGCCACACCACAGAGCCCGCAGGGATCGATTCCTCCATCGCCATCCACTGACCCTCGAACGCCCTTCTCCCGCCATGCAACATAAATCGTGCCCTGGTAATGTCTTAGTCGCTCACCCTGGTAATGTCTCACGCCCACACTCGCCCTTCTCCATTGAGGCCAGGGATGTGGCTAACGAAAACCTAGTTGCAGAGCCGAAAACCTAGCTCGACTCTCAAAACTGCTAACTCATCGTTCTCCTCAACAAAGATTTGATAGTAGATCGAATTATTCCCTTACATGAGAAAGTGATGTTGATGTACTTAATTTATATGTTTTTGTTTATGTTGATGTACTTAATTTATATGTTTATGTTGATGTTGATGTTAGGTCATGTTAAATTATATTATTCTTCAACCTTGCTTTATATCATAATTTTACAAACTAAAATACCAAGTTTATCATGTTTTTGTAGCTAAGAGGTCTTGAAAAGTAAATAAGTTATAAAAAAGGGTAAATATATGTCTTATTTTATTAATTAAAGTTTGGGCAAGTTAAAAATAAATTATATTAATCTTCAACCTTAGTTTGTATCACAATTTTACAAACTAGTTTACTTGAAAGTACGATGTGAGAATTGGTCCTTATTTCAAGAATATTGCTTTTGTTCATAAGTTCATAATGAACAATTAAAAATAGTTATGATAATCTCAATTAGCATTTATAAAATATTTGTGATATTTTAACTTCCTCTTAATTGTAATTTGGTCATATTTTTTTATATTCTCATAATTAATACAAGTCTCAAAATCTCTAATTCAACATTTTTTTACTATACTATAAGGATGCATGGATATCAAACTTAACCAAGAAAAGAAAATAAGTTATAAAAAAGCGTAAAGATATGTCTCGAAGTTTGGGTAAGTTAAAAGTAAATGTATTAATCTTCAACCTTACTTTGTATCACAATTTTACAAACTAGTTTACTTGAAAGTACAATGTGAGAATTTGTCCTCATTTCGAGAATATTGTTTTTGTTCATAATGAATAATGAATAATTAAAAATAGTTATGTTAAGCTCAATTAACATTTATAAAATCTTTGTGATATTTTAACTTCCTCTTAATTGTAATTTGTTCATATTTTTTTATATTCCCATAACTAATACAAGTCTCAAAATATCTAATTCCACATTTTTTTACTATACTATAAGGATGCATGAATGTCAAACTTAATCAAGAAACATGTACAAAAACATAAAAATATCTTATGATACATGTTGTTAATTGTTGTTGTAATCGATATTAAGAATTGAATTAGTAAAATTTATTTCTTACCCACAAATAAAAAGAGGCGATAAAGATAACTGATAAAAAATTGTTATGATATACATGTTTAATTCAATTTTTAATTATAGATTTTTTCTTATTTTATATTATATATAATATAAAATTAATATATAACTTAATATATTATATTGTATTATGTTATAATAAATATATAATATAATATATTATATTTTTTATATTTTTTATATTATATTTTTTATTATATATTATATTATTATATTTATAATATATAACATAATATATTATATTTATTATATTACATAATATATTATGTATTTGATTTTTATGTAATATCTTAATTATATATTATTATATGGGTTTAGAGAGGGACATGTGCATTAGTTATTTAAGGACAATGATTTTTTTTGAAAAACTCACTTAAGAAGCTCATTTTAGATCTGAATATTCCCCTAATTAGTATGTATGAACTCAAAATTAAAAACTAATACAATATAATAGGATATGGTAATGATATGAAATGGTGGGTAATAAAAATACATTTTAAAATTATGATATAAAATATTTGATATTTACAATACAATAATATTTTTTTTTAAGTAAAAGTTAAAATTGTCCCCGAGGTGTAGGACAGTCAGTGGCGGAGTGTGTTGTTAAGGAACTTCGTAATGTTAAAGTCACCGGTTTGAAACCTCTGGGGACAAAAAATCCATCCATGTTAAGTGTTGGTGTGGCTCAAGCTGGGTGATTTTGACGGTTTAGATACCCCTCAATTGTGGTTTCTTAGCCATGGGCTAGTCCCGCAGGTCACGGGAAAACTAGCAAACAAAAAATAAAGTAAAAGTTAAAATTAAAATACTTAAAGTTCAAATATTATCTAGATTTAGAATGGAAAAATATTTATATCATTTACACATAACATTTAATTTATTCAAGCATAGAGGTACATGGCTATTGAATCGGTACTGAAATATTTTTTGCATCTGAACTCGATTTTGAATCAGGATCCTGCAAATTTGGATATATTTTTATTCAGATTGACATGAATAAAAAAAATTCAATGAGATAATGGAAACATATATAAAATAAGTTAAAATTACTGGAGATGGAAATGGAGAACTTCACGATGGACTTTGACTAATATGGAATGGGTTGGAATTTGACGAATTGGCCATTTGATCATATAATAAGATTTCCTCCCTGCATTTCAACAAAATTAACAATAAATTTTCCTGTACATATCTAAAATAAATTTCGAGGACCATACCACAATCTGAGTTTGAATGTAGTTTTGAAACCATTTTTTAAGAATAAGGCGACATAAAACGTAAAATGTATATTGAAGTATTGCAAGTCATGTGAATTCATCCTAAAAGATAATTTGAGATGAATATACTATTTTATGTGCAAATAAAAGTTCAAATGACTTTAAAATAATAACAATGCGCTTATAAACAAAAAACACACCAGTGTGCATATTAATAATAAGCACCAGTGCATTGAAAAATCAACCACACTGTGTTTCTAGATTTTGTTAATAAAAAACAATTATATGTCGTCGGTGCATCAAATAATAAGGACGCACCGGTGCGTAATGTAATATGGATGCACCAGTGCATCTTATATAAATGCATCGTCTTGCTAAAAAAGTAAAAAGAAAAGCGCGATTTTTTTAAGCAATTAAAAAAAGAGCGGGAATCGAATTTCATAGAGTCATTTAAATACTAAAAAGATATTCATTATTTCATTATTTTGCAAAATTTTGTAGGAGAGACATACAAAGGAACACTATGGAGAAGAATAATACTTTGGAACCACAATATTATTCATAATATGAGAATTTAAAGGGTATGGTGATTCCCTGTAAACCCTTTTTCATAAAAAATAAATTAACATTAAGAAGGTATTCAATATTTTTCATTATTTTTCAAAAATTTACAAGAGACATATTTGGAAGAGAGACATACCAAGGAGCACTGTGGAGCAGAAGAATACTTTGAAACAGCATAAATATTCAGAAAATCAGGATTTGAAGGGTATGGTGATTCACTCAAAACCCTACTTTTAGAAAAAAATAAAATACAAAAATTCATACTTACGTTAAACCCTTGTTTTTTTTTTGCTTTCGTGAATCCAAAATTTCACCCTATGGTTTAACTCCCTCTATCACTTCAGAATTAGGGCTTTTCGTTTTAATCATTTTAGATCTAATGGGTTTGTTTTTCTATATATAAGTGTTTGGCATGTGATGCAAAGAGACCACTTATTGCATCGGATCCCAAACGCAGTCGAACCTCTTCCTTATTTTTTTAATTTTTTTAAACGTTTTCTGATTTGATGTTTTTTTTTTAAAAACGTTTTCCGCTTTTCCTATGCGCATTTTCAACAGAAACACACTGATGTGTGTATGCATAAAGAACACATCGATTAAGCCAAATTAAAAAAAAAAAAATTAAAAATATGGTGCATAAAAAAATATCGTCGTTGTTCTCATCTAAACAACACAGAAAATGTTGTCACATATTTTTTTAATTTTTTTTTTTATTTCTCTTCTCATCGGTGTGTAATTTTTCTATTGTTTTTTTTTTTTAATGAATGTTTAACTTTTTTTCTATGTTTTGTTTTCTACTATAGTCGTTGTGATGTCTTCTATATATATCACACTCTTGTAATTCACAATATTTTAAAAAAGAAATTAAATTTCCCAGTGTGTGTTGGTGTATGGAACACACCATTGCATTTTATGTAATAAACACACTAGTGCTTTGAATATAAAAATCACATCTGATACAACGATTTTTTTCTCTGAAAATTATGTGATTTATTTATAAAATATATTTAATAATTTATGTATTGAATGGTACAGGTTGTATATTGATAAAAATATGAGTGAGAAGAGTTCAAATAAGAAAAGTTTTGATCGACACAATGATGACACATCTAGAAAAACAAAAAAGGAAGGTTCTTTGTAAATTCTATACAAAATGAATATGGTTGAACTATAGGTAAGTTTAACTGATATGTATCGGTTAATGTGTGTCGTGCAGGGACACAAAATGAGGAAGCTCGATGACATTATTTATGATCTAAGTGAAAAAGAGCATAAAAGTTTGATGGAAATTTTGTAGATGAATGAATCAAGTGAATGAAAAAAATACTATTCAATATGATTTTTTTTTAATTTTCATTAATAATACACTTAGGAATATTAGATAACATGTTTCAAACAATCTATTAATTCACATATGTTTAATGCTCTACATGCACTAATAATGAGGGAACAAAATGTCATCATAACAGAGCAAAATTGATTAATATAGAAAATGTAAATGATGATGAATTGGTCCTTAGCTCATCTGGAGTGGTGTTGAAGATTAATCAAAGGGGGAAAATTTTTAACAGAACTATGAGGGATATAGTGGAATGAAAATATATACGTACTTTTCACTTACAATATAGAAATCAATCCAATGATTCGAAGAACCAGGTTATATTTAAACTACAAGAAGCATTTCTAGAGCAATGGTCAATGAGACATGTTAAACTTGCAATAGAAAAACATACAACAACAAAAAAGAATAATTCAAAAAGTAATATTCCTAAAAACACTATATATATATATATATATATATATATATTCACACAAAGTATTCATTTATTAATATATCAATTTTGTGATATTTAGCTTTAATATATCAATATAAAAATATTTATTGTCATGTTATTTTTTCAAGAAAATTATGAAAATCCCAGAGGACCAACGAGCTGATATCTAAAATATGCCAGTAGGAATGTCCAAAAAAGTGTACAAGGATATGGTTAAAGAATTAGATATAATTTCATCGCAAGAGGAGCTATCTCAACAACAAAGTACTTCAAATGTATGTAATCATTGGATTTTTCTATTAGGTACAAATAATTAATTATACATTAAATATTAATTTTCAAATATTCTTTTACAGAAAATAAAATAAAATGAAACTCATTCTGCATATAAAACTAGACGACAAGGAAGAAAATGGTTGATAGCAAAGTTTGTGAGTAATTGTTATTTCCTTATAACAACTTAAGGTTTTTTTTTAGTATATTTTAAGTTGTTTTATAACAATAGTCATTGAATGTCTTCAAACAGGTCTTAAGAAAAACAAATTCGCATCCGGACCACATTATATTTAGGTGGTTTTTCAGCACATGGTTTCTTTGCTGATGGTTTTCTATTTCCGGTTAAGGAATTAGGGTTTTGGACTAATCCAGGTCATTGGGTTAGGGTTTTGGATGTCGTTGGATCCTATATGTATTTTGTATTGTAAACATTGTAACACAATGAATGAATATAGAATATGATGGTTTTACCGGTTTGGGTTTCCAGGGGAAAAATCTCTGTGTAATGTTTGTATTTGTCATTGTATCTTTTCTATTATTTTCTGAATATCTGTTTGCAATAGATATTGTACAAGGTTAGAATTTAAATTTGGTATCAGAGCTTTATTGGCTTCAGGGGGATGCCTTTGTGGTCAAGGGTTTGGCTCGGGACTATGATAAGCCTTGTTACAGTGGGAGATCTCTGGTATTATTTTTCAAGTGAAAAGAAATGGCAAGCAATTTGAAGATGGAGATCGAGAAGTTTAATGAGAAAATCTTAGAGTTGTGAAAGCTCAATATGGAATATTTTTTGGTGGACAGAGATCAGTGGATCGTGGTAGATCCAGGTACTGCACCTACAGAAACTTCTACAGATGACTGGAAAAATATGGATCGGAAGGCAAAGAGCACAATCCGACTGTGTCTCTCAGATTCAGTATTACTAAATGTGTCAAAGGAAGCTACAGCCAAGGATTTATGGGAAAAGTTGGGGAAGTTGTATCAGTCTAAGTCCCTGGTAAATAAACTATTCTTGAGAAAGAAGTTGTATAACTTGAGGATGAGAGATGGAGACTTGGTGGCAGAGCATTTGAACGCCTTCAATACTGTGGTAAGTCAGTTAGTATCTGTTGAGATTAAAATTTCAGATGAAGATAAATGTATCAGTTTGTTGTGTTCTTTACCAGACTTATGGGATAGTCTGGTTGTGGCCATAGGTAGTAATAAGACTTCTTTGAAGTTTGAAGAAGTGGTCTCATCCTTGTTGTCGGAGGAGATGAGACGAAAGAATATGGAAGGACATAGCACAGATGCATTATTTGCAAGAGGATGTTCCCAGGAAAGAAATAAATCTAATTTCTCAAGTGGGATATCTAAGTCTAAGGGTAGATCTAAATCTCCTGGAAATTTTGTAAGGGCATGTTGGAGGTGTGGAAAAGAAGGGCACTACAAGAAGCAGTGTAGATCCAAAGTTGAGAAAAAGAAGGGATCTGAAGAATCTTCTTCTACAGAAGAAAAGACCTCCAAGGAAGAAGGAAGG
>ML778162.1:525819-566873 GCA_009831015.1 Picea engelmannii | reverse complement strand
CATATATATGTTTGAAGATAGTCATTAATGTTTTGAAGTACTAACCCACTGCAGCACATATTCTAGTTTTTACTTGTCTTGTCTCGCAAACGGGTGCCATCCAGTGGAAGATCTCTTTTGACTATCTCATCATTGGCAGTAATCTATGAAAGGGAACCTCTTATCTCGATCCATTATCCCTTAGCCCTTCTAAAACCCAGATTACATAGGGACATCTCCCTTGGACTAGCCATCCTAAATAGAAAGAGCTCCCCATCGAGGTGACAGTGGGTGGGGAAGCTCATGTTACACCGGTTTCAAAGCCTTGACTCAAGTTACTTAAACCCTTCCTACAAATCGTGAGATAACATTCCTGATATTGAAGTTGAAGAAGAAAGAACTCCTACAGTCTCTAGAGAAAAGGTTATGTTGTGGCATCAAAGACTGGAGCATATTGGAGAGAAGGGTCTTCGACTACTACACGATAAAGGTATGGTTGAAGGTATGTCTAACTGCTCTCTGTATTTTGATTTCTGTGAACAATGTCTATATGGGAAGCAGAATAGGGTAAGATTCCCCTCCAGTGCAACGAGGGGAGAAGGAATTTTACAGCTAGTTCATTGTGATATTTTTGGACCTGTTTCGGTCCCATCATTGGGAAAATCTGTGTACTATGTCTCATTTATAGCTGAATTCTCGAGGAAAACTTGGATATATCTCCTCAAGAAGAAATCTGAAGTCTTTGACAAGTTTAAAGAGTTTAAGGCTCTTGTTGAGAATCAAACAGAGAAACAAATTAAGGTTCTGAGGATAGATAATGGCGGAGAGTTCTGCTGGAATAAATTTGAAGAATTCTGTAAGAAGTGTGGTATAGCAAGGCATAAGACTACTCCATATACACCTCAATAGAATGGAGTTGCAGAAAGGATGAACAGGACGATGATGGAAAAAGAAAGGTGCATGCTCAGTGGTGTCGGGATAAGGCAAGAATTCTGGGTAGAGGTAGTGGATACTACATGTTATCTAGTCAACAGATCACCCTCATCAGCATTGAATGACAAGACTCCACAAGAGGTATGGACTTGTAAGGAACCTTCTCTCACACATATTAAGGTATTTGGCTGTGATGCATATGTTCATGTTCCAAAGGAAAACAGGAGTAAACTGGATAAGAAGGCTGAAAAATGTATCTTTATTGGATATAAAGATAGTCTCAAAGGTTATAAGCTTTGGAACCGGGAAACTAAGAAGATAGTGTATGGCCAAGTGTGGTATTTAGAGAAATGAAGGATGTTGTTAAACAAGAAGTCCTACCAAGTAAGGAAGAACCAAAGAAGATAGAGTTTGATTTAAAGGATGATGAATCAAACTCTACAGAAGAACATGAATCAGAAGAAGAAGATCCTCATACTCCAGTATTGAGGAGATCGGATCAAGAAAGAAGGCTACTAGAAAGGTATAGGCCATCTGATTTCTGTTCAAATTTTGCTTTGTCTATT
The DNA here is from genome assembly GCA_009831015.1 of Picea engelmannii. Classification (NCBI taxonomy): domain Eukaryota; kingdom Viridiplantae; phylum Streptophyta; class Pinopsida; order Pinales; family Pinaceae; genus Picea; species Picea engelmannii. The sequence continues at coordinate 565,395 of ML778162.1, read as the reverse complement.
ACTAATGATGATCCTATAACTGTCAGGGAGGCAGTGGATTCAAAGGATCGAAATCTCTGGAAAAGGGCCATGGAAGAAGAAATGGCATCTTTGGATAAGAATGAGGCTTGGGATCTAGTGGAGTTGCCAACTGGAAGAAATCTCATTGGCATCAAATGGGTATTTAAAAAGAAGATGAATGCAGAAGGAAAAGTGGAGAAATACAAAGCTCGGTTAGTAGCAAAGGGTTATTCCTAGGTTGAGGGAATTGATTTTGGTGAGATTTGTTCTCTTGTTGCCAAGTTAACCTCCATAAGATTTTTGTTATATGTTTCTGCTGCATTTTATTTTGAAATAGAAAAAATGGATGTGAAGACAACATTCCTACATGGGGATATGGAAGAAGAATCTATATGAAGCAACCAGAAGGTTATGTTGTGAAGGGAAAGAAGGAGCTGGTATGCAAGCTGAAAAAATCCCTATATGGTTTAAAACAATCACCAAGGATGTGGTATCAAAAATTTGATACTTATATGTTGGGACTTGGCTTCACAAGAAGCAACGAGGATCATTGTGTGTATTTTAAATTAATTGGTGATCATTTGATTTATTTGGTCTTGTATGTGGATGACATGTTGTTGATAGGAAACAACAAGGAGATTATCCAGGATGTGAAAACTCAGTTGTCCTCTAAATTTGACATGAAGGATCTCGGTGCTTCAAATTTCATTTTGGTCATGGAAATTAAAAGAGATCAGAAAAAGAGGAAACTCTGGTTAAATCAGAGAAAATATGTTGAGACAATATTGCAAAGGTTTAATATGTAGGAATGCAAACCGGTCAAGGTTCTTATTCTTGTTGGTGTAAAGTTATCTGAGGATCAGTGTCCCAAGACACATGAAGAGGAGGACATGTCTCATGTTCCATATGCTAGTGCAGTTGACAGTTTTATCTATGCAATGGTCTGTACTAGACCGGACATTGCACATGCAGTGGGAGTTTTGAGCAAGTATATGTCAAAACTAGGGAAGGAGCATTGGACAATGGTAAAAAGCGTTTTCAAGTATTTGCATGGCACTGCTAGCTATGGATTGTGCTACGAGGAAGACCGGAATTGGACAGAGTGGTCGATATACAGGATTTGTGGATGAATACTGGGCTGGAGATTTGGATCGTAGGAGATATACAAGCGAGTATGTGTTTAACCTGTTTGGAGGAGCAATAAGTTGGATGAGAAAAAGACAGGTTGTAGTGGCACTTTCAACTACAGAATCTGAATACATGGTAGCCACTCATGCAAGTAAGGAATCAGTATGGTTACAAAGATTGTGTTCAAGTATTGGGTTGGTACAACAATATATAAGAATAGATTGTGACAGTCAGAGTGCAATTTTTCTGGCAAAGAACCCAACTCATCATTCAAAGACAAAACATATTGATATTCAATATCACTTTGTGAGAGACATGGTTGAAGAAAAGAAAGTATTGTTGATGAAGGTGGACACTTTGAAGAATGTTGCATATTCATTAACAAAATCTGTGAGCACTGAGAAGTTCTCTTGGTGTAGAGGATCCATGGGCATTGTTGCCCTAGATTGTTGACTATGTAACCCTGTAGCTCCCTGTGTGCAAAGAAAACAACAAGTGGGAGAATGTTGGGTATGTGTTATATTATTTTCACAAGTAGTAGTGTTTAAGCGTCTGTGTTGGGCGCGCAGGGGGGGTGCAGGGGGGCGGAGCACCCTGCGCAGGGGTTCAGGGGCAACGCCCCCAAAAGAAAAAAAAATTGCATCAAGACCGCATTATATTTAGGTGGTTTTTCAGCACATGGTTTCTTTGCCGATGGTTTTCTATTTTCGGTTAAGGAATTAGGGTTTTGGACTAATCCAGGTCATTGGGTTAGGGTTTTGGATGACGCTGGCTCCTATATGTATTTTGTATTGTAAACATTGTAACATAATGAATGAATATAGAATATGCTGGTTTTCCCGGTTTGGGTTTCCAGGGGAAAAATCTCTGTGTAATGTTTGTATTTGGCATTGTATCTTTTATGTTCTTTTCTGAATATATGTTTGCAATAGATATTGTACAAGGTTAGAATTTACAGAAGAGACAACAATTATTGATGATCAAGAGTTGGTTTCAAAAGAACAAGGAGGACATTTATTTGCAAGTAGAGATAATTTTATAGAGGAGCAACCTGGTCTTCTAAAGCAACCAGGATTCTGTCACATTATTCATGATCTTGTGGCCATATACATGGAGTCATACATTTCATATTTTCTGAAATTTTCAAATTGCATTACTTCACCAATACTCACAGGCGAGTATGGTGTTATGAAATATTTCCAAGACCACACTATAGAGCCTTTTCCTTTATTAATTAAGGAAAAGCATTGGGTGGAAATCAACTACCCTAGACTCACAGAAAACATAGAGCATCATGTAAAGGAGGAGCTTAGTGGGCAATTTATCTCATGTCTAGAACTTGTAATTGAGTAGGTATCACTTGGTATCGACCATCCTACATCAGTTCTCCACCCACCTATGCACTCTGAGAACATCACACGATGGGTGAGCTGTAATAAAGTACAGGAGTTAATTTATTACCAGTTGAGCTCCCCTGATCATAAATTTTGTGACCCTGTGGGATTATATATGGAGCTATGTTTTCCAAAAGCATTGGAGACTGCAGATTTATTCACCTTATCATAATTTGGGGGTATAGTCAGTGTTCCAAGCCATGTCCTCATTTTGTAGTCATACTTACTTAGCCTTTTGTGGATTATTTGCAGTAAAGAGAAGGATCATATTACCAGACAGTTTGGGTGGCTATGGTGGAAGTTTGCTTTCACCTAGCGCTTTGTAAAAATTAGTTAGCTTAGGTTTATGTACATAAATAAGCTCCTCATAGAGCCCATGTGTTTTTCATTCATTTTTAGGATAGTGTGCTTGTCAGATTTTATTTCTCAGAAGGACGTTTTTTGAGCATGACCCATAGCCCAATCTAGAAGGCGACTGGAACTACTTGTTCTTGGCAGCTCGCAGGGAGCATGCCATCCCCTGTGGAGCCAAATGTTATCACATATAGTTTTCAAGGGAAGCAGGTCGTCCAAGTTCATGGTCTACACAGGAAGTGTCCGAGCACATCATGCAGAGCATCTCATTTCGGGCTTAAAATACAAACATATAGGTTGAATTTTGTCAGCGGTTGAGATTCCAGGAGAATTCTATATTAACGGCCCCCCGGGTATTCGAGATTTCACAATTGCATGAAGTATAGCACCATGAGAAAAGTTGAAGACCGAAGTCCCGAAGCATATCTCGATCGTCAATTCGAAAATGGAAGATCTGATCCATTGATTTGAAGAGGGAAGATTTGAGCCGCTGATCATAAATCCTCACCCAAGATCACAAGATCGACAACCACAGTCCATTGCATGGACGCGACGTGCTCGGGCAATAATTTTCTTGAGCGGTCCCACAATTGAATCCATGGTTTGGCAAAAGTAATATGTGTCAAAAGGTGGTGGATTGTGGGCTCAAAAGTGGTGTGAACCCAAACCACTTTTGACGGCCCCGCAATTTCGTGTTATATGGTGTCCTATCTGAGAGCAGTGTGTGGCCACCCCGTGGGAATTAATCTATGTTTCAACCCCGATGAAGGTATTTATTGAAGATGCGGGAAGTAATTGAGACCTCGCCTCACCCCATAAATGTAAAACATGTAGAGAGTGGTCGTAAAGGTAGACTGTCAATCTGAAACTTCCTTGTGGACAGATTTTCATGTAAAGCACACAACTACGTCTAGCTCGCATCTGACATGAGGAGGCCTACACAATATGAAAAAGTAGGCACCGACTAAAAACGTTAATGCAGTGGTCTGATCACACTCCTGGTGGTTGCACATTTCTGAGTATATATAGGTAGTTTTAGTATTTTTTTATGGTCGATGGTTGAGCTAGGCTCCCGCATTGTATAGTTTTAATGAAGCTTTGGTTCTCTGGTTATGTAGTTTGATTTGAGACTTCTTATTTAATATAATTCAAATTTCTTCCTCCATCTTATTATGCGTCTGATACTGAATGTTCATGATTGAAGGATTCACAAGGATTGTTGTGACTGTATTGTAATGGATGTTTGATTGCAGTGCAGTTATAGCGTTTTCAGTTTCTTGAAACTCTGAATCCAAGAGGATCTTGTTTTCTGAGTTTTTCCTCCTTAGGCTGCTAGAAGACCTAATGTCCATAGCAGACCTTTACATTTTCTCCTCAAGTTCTTCCTCCTACTCACCCTTACTACAATTTACTGACTGAAGTTGATCAAGACCTCATTTTCTTATGCATACTGGCCCAGTTTTCTGAGTTGAAACAATATTCTCTTGAGTCTATGCCCATTTGACCTCTTTAAATCCATTAATCGTGACATATAAAATGATGGGTACTAGGCTTACTTCCCCTGCAATAAGGAGGTGACTTATAGTGCTAACATCACCAATGTAGATAGACTCATTACAATTTATTTTTTTGTTTGTAGATGGAACTTCAAGAAGAACAAAACAATCGAGACAATCAACCAAACATTCAACAAAATAACACCAAGGCATGGAAGTAGCTCGAGCACTAACATCAGTTACGGTGAAGAATGATGACCAATATATTTGGATATCAATGCAAGCTACAATTGTATTATTTTGAAATAATTGTCTGTGAAAATCAAACATTTTTGTTTAATGTAATGGACATAGTGTCCCAATTGAAAGACAAGGGATTACCGATAAGTATCCCATTTTGTATGACAAAGACCCTCTTATTCATATAATAAAATATGTTTTAATTTATTCTATTGTGTTGTCCAATGTCACTGTGAAATGTTACATCATTGATTAAATATATGGATAACTAAATATTATAATGAAGAGATGCAAAATATGATGATATAACAATTTAATCCAAACAGCATATCCAAATTCACTATTCAAAATATAAGATATATGTATTTTTTTTGATAAATAATGGAATTAAAAAATAACAATAATCTCACTATCACAGGTCAATATTTCTTGGTGTATTTTAATTATTAATCACATCGACGCATTTAATACTAAAACTCATTGGTGTGTTTCATATGAAATTCACACCAGTGCTTTTATGTAATCAATTAGCATTGGTTTCAATATTAATTTAATACCACAAAATTATATTAAAAATGTTGTCATCAGTGCGTTAATATTATTCAAAGCACCGGTGTGTATGTGTTTTGATATGCTCTGACACTATTGTGTTATTGATAAGCATTGAGGCTTGTTTGTTACTGAAAAGCACTGGTGCTTTCCATCTTTAATGCACCGGGGTGTTTTTCCATGTAACACACTGGTGCATATTATTTGATACAACATCGGTGCCTTCTTATTAATAACGCAATAGTGTGTTCTATGCAGAAAGCCTCGGTGCTTGATTATTTTTAATTGTCATGGTGCGTATTGATGGTAACGCCTCGATGCTTATACGACACACGCCTCGGTACTTAAATATTTTACTTCCTCTGTGCTTTCATATTTTACGACCTCAATGCTTGAAGTTAAGTGTACAACACTGGTGTTGTATGTGTATGCACGCACCAGTGCTTGTGCCTTATACAAATGCATTGATTTGTAAAAATCCACTAACACCTCTGACCACCCATATTTTTTTAGTTATAATCAACTCCCATTATAGTATCCACAAAAACATCTGCTATCGATAACAAATGTTGTAATGGAGGTTTTTCTGGTAATTTTTGCCAATTTTGTAACACTAGAAACCTCCGCTATAACCTCCAATAAAAGTTATTTTTCTTGTAGTGTCAATTACCAAAATCTCCATTCGATGGTTGGAGGTGGTTGGTTCTATAATTGTTGGTGTCTTTCTCTTCTTAGTGTGACATGTGTTGCTATTGGTATGCATGTGTTGTGATTCCAAGATGGTCTCAGTGATAGTTATCGTTTCTAGATGTGGATTGTGTAGGTTGTCAAGGTGTGCACATGTAGTTTGTTGAGACATACAAGCATGTTACTGAGGTGGGCACATATACGCTGCAGAGGTGTGCATATGTAGGTTCAAATTTTACATGCATAGTGTTTGTTACACCAATTATTGTGGAGGTTTTGATTCACTACTCATTGACCCTACTTGTTAATGGTGATGGGAGGTACCTAGGGGCATTGGCCCTTGGACATATTGATGGGTGCTACGAACCTCAACGTTGGGGTGCAAGGTTTGTCTTGGTTAATTCAAGGAGGTTGACGCAAAGGATGACAACTTTTTAGCATGTGTGAAATTATATGCTAGATGCCTATGGTTTCCCTTTTCACTTGGATTAATCAAAGTAGTGATATTTCCAAGAAAAAAATTAAAGGCATGGGACCTTAGAATCTCCTACATGGTAAGAAACATATTTACCTTTATAAAAGGAGATGAAAATGGAAACTTAGTCGATTTTGGTAAAATCAATAGAAAACATTGTAGGGCATGGTAATTATAAATAATAATAATAAATAATAACAAGTGCCACTACAATGGAGATGTCCCTACAGATATGCTTAAATTACATGTTGATTTTGCGAATATGTCTATGTGTGGAATGGAACCATATGTATCTAATATGGAACCAAATGTGTCCAATTAGAGACCGGGTTTTTTTGCCAAATGGAAGCAAATGTGTTCAGTTATCTAATATGGAACTAGATGTGTCCAATTAGAGACCGGGTCTTTTTTCCAAATGGAAGCAGATGTGTTCAGTTGGAGACTAGGAGGTGCGGCATTCATGATATTGCATGCCCGATAAACGATAATTAGACACTGTAATTTGAAATTAGAAACTGGGTTTTTTTTCCAAATGGAAGCAGATGTGTTCAGTTGAAGACTAGGAGATGTGACAATCATGATATCGCATACCCGATAGACGGTAAGTAGACAGTGTAATTTGCCATTGTAATAATATTATATTATAAAGTATATAAAAGCATTGTGATTCTTATTTTAATTTATGAAAAATTAATAAAATTTTCTTTTAATATTGTTAAATAAGATTTAAAATTTAGTTAACTAAATATTATTAAAACTATCACCCATAAATATGAAAAATGATCTTTTAAATTTTCCATAAAAACTTAAAAATAAAATATATACAAAATAATTGCATAAAAGTGTATAATATACCATTGCAAATTAAATTCAACATGCACCCACATTGCCACATCATATTCAATCAATAGCACAAGATATGTTGCCTAATTCAATAGGTGGAAGAAAGAACAAATATTATATGTATGTCCATATCGTGTCGTAGCCAATGAAGAGTAATTGTAAGAAATAATTGTGCATCTTCTACAGTTCACATTGATTATGTATTCCATTATTTAGACGATATGAACATGTATTGGCTTCTGATTCACTTATTCCATGTTTCAGTTTCAACCATTTTTTATGCCAGAAAGTAACTTGGATAACTAGTTCACATTTTATAATTAACAAAAGTTCAAAAGTTCAAAGGGTGGTAGATAGCATTGCCAAATTCAACCCATTTATTTTTTTTGAAAAATTTCCTATGATTTTCGTTGCTCTCTATAATATTTGAATGGGAAGCGAATTAAAATCAAAAGAACTAATGCATGTTGCGGCTATAAATTTGAACCCCGAAAACTTAGACAACAGTGCAACATCAAAATTAGTGGTTAAAATTAATCTTCTGTTTATGAGGGTAATCGGTAAAGGTTAAGGGATGATTTGAGTTTCGTAGGATAATTGATGGAGAGCCGACAACATCCGACTGGAACGACGAGAACATTGCACACATGACCCAAGCCCAACATTTATTTGCACGCTTTAAAAAGTAATCAAACTAATTCCTACATGATTTCCTATCATACGCCTTGTGTCAACTTAATAGCGTCCTCATTTGCAACACCAAATATTAAACAACTAGATGGATGGACTGACCTAATAGCATCCCAACATTATATGCAACACCAAATCTAAGTTGTTAACACCTCACCTTTACGTGGCGTCCAGTCTTTCCCTTCATTATAGCGACAACAAATTTTCTCATGCCATAACCTTGCTTTCCTCAACCCTTCCTCGTTTATGGCAATTCTCTCATGCGCTCCTACCACGGGATATCATATCGCTCAGAGAATACAATGGTTGTGAATTACAGTGGAGTTCGCAGAACCAGAGACAACAACAATTGTGGTTTTGTCTACCACCCAGGTCAGGGATGCCACAAAAACCATAATTCTTATATGGAAAAGAGGCAGCGATTTGGGGTTTTGGTTCAAATGTCTAAATTAATAGAAATGGAGTGTCTGAGTTACGAGGTACTCACTCTTCTTGTGCAAAACCTCTTCATGAATTTAATTTCAATTGTTTAAAGGCTAGGTTGTAGAAAGAGTTATCCTAAATTCTAACTCCTAGGCCATGTTAGGTTAAGCTTAGGTTTGAGATAAGTATCATAGATTATGTTATCAAAGTTCATGTTTGACATTCATATAATATTTTATCGAATGCACGAGTAGAGGGATATTTATTGTGTAAGGGAATCCCTGGGATGTTGTTGATGGTTCACGTGTTTTAGGTTGCATCCATGGCAGCCTTTGACCTGTATGACAAGGGATTTAAATTTACAAACCATCATGCATTTTAGGCTGCATCCATGGTGATCCGGATTATTTTCATAACGAAATGAAAGTAGAGATATTACAATGAAATACTCATAAAAATTGCCAGAAATAGAGAGATACAACAACACATGATTTCTATTAATGAAAGAAATGTATAGATACTGTAAAAATACAGAGTGCAAGACTCACTAGAATGGTGGCAGGTTTATCTCTGAGAAGAGATGTGACGGCTATGCTCATTCGCAAGAAGATGATTACAATGAAGCTCTGAAGGTCTTTTTATGATAACATGAATTCCAAAACCCTAGAAATCCAAAAACCTAACCCTATGAGATGAAGTTCTAAAATTCATGTGGGCCCCATTGGAGTAAGTTAGTACATTAACTTCTCAGGGTCGTAACTTTTGCATACGATCTCCATTTTAGGCGTGTGATAGCCCGTTGAAAAGGTTTTTTCGAGAACTACACATTATGAGGTCAAATTGTGACTCTGTTTACAGTTTGACCATGGAAAGCCAAAAAAAACATTGTTTAGAGCCCCAAAACAACCCTGGAAGTACAGAAAGATGTACTGACATGAAAACTTCCAAAATAAGCCAGTTGGAATAGGTGGACAACCACCAATATCCACTTGGATGGTGTGTAGGGATTTAGGACAGCCCCTAAGTAAAAAACCCACGATTACAAAGAAATGTCCCCATTACAGAGAAACGTGTCGAATTGAAAACTGTCTAGATGAGCCAGTTAGAATTTGGAACAGGTGGGTGGCCACCAATATCCACCTGGATCAATCCTCCCCCCTTAGGAAGCAATGGTCTCCATTGCGTTGAGTGCCCGAGGAAGAGGGGAAATCATTTTCTGAATCTGAATCTTGGTGAGTTGCGTGCCTTGTTGGAGAAGTTGTTTTGCTTGGTCTGTGGAAAACTGTCACGAACCTGTTGTCGGTGGGGTTCAATCTGTTCCACCAACATGTTGTCTCTGGGCTTGACGGGGTATTGTGTACACACCATCGTAGGTGAAGAAACAATATCTGCAATATGCTTCTGTTGGATAGAAGGTTTTGAGGCTGTAGTGGCCTTCTGTGCATCCTTTAAACAAACTGTGGAGAGGATGAATTTTGTAGTATGAGAGATTACCTTGCGGCACTGTTTTGGTGGAACAATAGTCGGAACTACCTCTGGTATTCTGTAGAGTTGACCCCCTAGAGTAATAATGGCACTATGGGGTCAATACTCATAAACAACATGAATTTTCCACATATATGGTTGGCCCAAAACAACATCACAGACATCAAGAGGGGAAGCATTACATACTACCTCATCCTTGAAGAGTTGGATGCCATAGGATAAGCGGCACTGTTGGCTGACACGGATATCTCGTCCCTGGTGAAGCCACCCAATGTTGTATGGCTGCAAGTGTGGTGTTGTTGACAACCCCAACTATTTGATGACCTCGGCTGAGATGAGGTTCTTATGGATGTCGCTATCAACAATGAAATGCAACGGGGTCCCCTTCACCCACATTTGTGAATGGAAGAGGCACTCCCCCTCTTCAGGATCTACTGGTTCTTCTGGTTTAATTGTTGCGGTCACAACAGTAGAAATGGGGTTTGCGTTGATGATCTGTCTGTTTTCAATATTTTCTCGATCAGATTTTGAATCAAGGTTTGTCTCCTTGTCTTTGACCTCGACCACCAATGACTGTTTCGAGCGAAATTCATCGGTGTTGTGCCAGGGGATTTTTTGGAAGTTGCACCACTTCCCAGTGTCATTCTTCGTCTTTCCTTTACCCTTATTTTCCTGTGTCTTGGAATGGTTGTCAGGAGGTTGTTGGTTAGGGCTATCTTTACCATGTTTTGGTTGTTATGGATTTGCAAACCCGAACTCTTATTTGTTCTGGTGCCTAAATTGCTGCTCGATTTTGAAAACATATCGATAGGCAGCTCCCAATGATGAGAGTTTTAGGAAATCCATTTCGGTTTGGATGTACCTATGTAGAGCCCCACGGTATTTCAGAACCAGATGTCGCTCAGACTCTTTGATACCAAAATTGGTGTGCAAGGTATGGAAAGTATTTTTGAACTCTGACATTGTTTGGCTCTTCTCTTGCTGCAATGTGGTCCATCTCATGTACTGGCCTTCATAGTTATCAACAGGGTAGTATTGTTCCTTGACTGTATCCATAGAAAAGTCCTAAGTGGGCTCGGCCCCATATATTCCAGATTCCTCTATTGAACTTGGCTCCCAGTAAGTTTCCCACCAATGTTTGACATGGGGGAGAGCCTTGAGGAGTGCGAAGGTGATCTTTTCCCTGTCAGAAAAATTGTGAACAGAGAAATAACATTCTAGCATATTCAACCATTTTTCTAAGGCATCTACATCTACATGTCCTTCACATACGGGAATATCAAAATTAACTTGTACCTTGAAGGGAGAGGTTCCTCCAAAGTGGTCGTTGGATGAATATGGGCATGTTGCTATCGACGTGCGTTGAAGGATGTGGGAAAAATTCTCCATCGTTTCGTCCCTCTGTCGCGCGAGAGCTTGCTCAAGCAACAGGTTAATAGAATATTATGCTCCATCATTTTTATTTTTTGTCATCATAGAGGGTTTCTTGGGCTTGCGAGAGATATTTTCCTCAAGAGAGACAAGCTTGAGACCCAACTCGCTATACTCGGATCTTGTCGGGGACATGCACTGAAAAACAATCAAGAGAAACCTGCTTTGATACCATTGATCCGGATTATTTTCATAATGAAATGAAAGCAGAGATATTACAATGAAATACTCATAAAAATTTCCAGAAAAAGAGAGATACAACAATACATGATTTCTATTAATGAAAGAAATGTACAAAGACTATAAAGATATAGAGTGCAAGACTCGCTAGAATGGTGGAAGCTTTATCTCCGAGAAGAGATGTGATGGCTACACTCGTTCGCAAGAATTTGATTACAATGAGGCTCTGAAGGCCTTTTTATGATAACATGAATGACAAAACCCTAGACATCCAAAAACCTAACCCTAGGAAATGAAGCGCCAAAAGTCATGTGGGCCCCGTTGGGGTAAGTTAGTACATTAACTTCCTGAGGTCATAACTTTTTCATACAATCTTTGTTTTAGGCGTGTGATAGCCCGTTGGCACGGTATTTTCGAGACCTACACATTATGTTGTCAAACTTTGACTGCGTATACAGTTTGGTTGTGGCAAGACAAAAAAACATTGTTTAGAGCCCCAAAACGTCCCTGGAATTACAAAAAGATGTACTGACATGAAAACTTCCAAAATAAGACACTTGGAATAGTTGGGCCGCCACCAATATACACATGGATGTTGTGTAGGGCTTCAGGACAGCCCCATAAGTGCAAAACCCACAATTAAAAAGAAATGTCCCCATTACAGAGAAACATGTTGAACTGAAAACTGTCAAGATGCGCCACTTGGAATTTGGAACAGGTGGGTGGTCACCAATATCCACCTAGATCACATGGTAGCATGTGACCTGTATTCCAAGGGCTTTAAACTTACAAACCATTTGGCTCTGTGAACTGACAACCCTTTTCTCGATTTCCTTGCGACAAGGAAAATGACCCAAAAAAATTTCCTACTTTTGATTCGACCCAACTTTGTAATTAAATTCTATAAAAATGCAAGTCAAGCCTTAGGCCTTGTGATATTTACAGTGACCACATGTATGAAAGTTGGTATGAAACCAATGTGAAGGATATTTAAAAATATTAGTTGGAGGACCACTTGAACGCATTCTCAATTGTTTCCTTTTTCATTTTTATCTTCTTGAATGTAAAATATGGCCAAATAAGAGGAATATGATTTAGAGCAGCAGCTAGAATGTTAATTGGTGGAGCATGGAATCTGTTGCGGTATGGATGAAGCTCTTTGCTGGAGACCTTGGAAATGTCAAGTTCTTTTTTAAATATTGGTAAAAGACAGGAACTTTTGCAGTTATCATTTTTATAAAATTGGTTTTATGAAGGTTAATGCCATCTATTGTTTAGGGCATTTTCTTGAATTCTATAGTAGTCACCATTTGGATGATTTGGTTATATATATATATATATATATATATATATATATATATATATATATATATATATATATATATATATATATATATATTTGGGGGGGGTTTAAATTTATGCAGACGTTATATGAAATTGGGTTGAATTTTGGGACGTGCAATCTTTGGCACATGCTCATGGCTCCTACGCTTGACTTATCGGAGATGAAAAATTCAGCATTGTATTGTAAGATTTAGATATTAGTTGTAATCTTTGTGTTGGTACTGTGATATATTGGTGCTATGATACATCCTACAAGCAATTTTGGTAGCTACAATCGACACACTTTGCTTATTAATATTATCATGGGCTCTAACAAATTGTTAGTTATGTAAATTTTGCAGGTGTCTGGTGAAGTGACCTATAACGAACATCTAGTTCATGTTTGAGAGGAATAGCTCATCGTTGATTGTGTGAGTAAAACAATCCAGTGCAAGATGTAGTTCTATGGATGGAGAAGCAACACAAATGGAGAAGTAGCACACTAAGTTCAAGTGGTGGAAACTATGGCATAGGGAGAAGCATCTAGGAGAGAAGTGGCACAAGTAGAAGCTAAGTGAAAAAAAAATGCAAGTTTGATTCAATTTTTGCAATTTTTCTTAAGAACTTAAGCCATGAATTTGCAGGACAGTGGCATGAATATGGAGGCTTGCAAATGAAAATACAATCATCATTGCAATAAAACAAGAGAAGGAGTTGATGAAGTACCTTACACCAAACTCAAACTCTAATTCGCATCGTAATTGAGAAGGGGTTGATGAAGTACCTTACACCAAACTCAAACTCTAATTCGCATTGTAATTGAGAAGGGGTTGATGAAGTACCTGACACCAAGCTTGAATTGTGATTCGCACTGTTATTTTTTCAAATGTATCCAATGCTCCGTTGGGACTATAATTTGCATTGTAAGTTTTTCAAATGGAGGTGTAATTTGCACTGTAATTTTTTTCAAATGTATCCAGTGCTCTGTTGTGCTACGAGATTTCTCATACTATAATTCTTAAATGTATCCAGTCTTCATCTATGCTACCAGATTTAGCAAATAAGGAAATAGTGAAATAGTTATAGTTGACAGCAGTGGCAATTATGAGGAAGTTGTGGGAAGGGGTGGTGAAGGAGGTGAAGGCGACACCGATTAGATTTAAAAGCATACACAAAACCCAATCATATATATGTTCCCAAGCAATTTGCAGCATACACAAAACCCAATCATAGATCTGTTCCCAAGGGATTTGCAGAGCTTAATTGACTCACATGAATTGACACGAATTTAAGTACGAGATGGAAACCTAGCTTCAATAAACTTAGGTTATACAATATTGGAAAAAATCCATGTGTCAAAGTTTATTTAAAGACCTTAAAAAGAGTGTTAATGAAGATATAATAGATTCAAAACTTAGGTTATCTAAACTTTTAGAAAAACAGCTCCTCCATAAGAGTTTCAACTTATTAGCCAATAGTATTCTTGATAAAAATAATAAAAATTCCAACTTATTAATCATAAAAATAATTAAAATATTATACAAAAATATTATTTTACTTTTTCCAAAATTGTAACTTATTAACCAATAATATTCTTAATAAAAATAATTAAAATATTACAAAACAATAACTATATTCTTAATAAATATAATAAAAACAAATTTAAAAAAAAATAACTATTTCATTTTTATTAGTAAATAATATTATTTTTGATAAAAACAATTAAATTATTATAAAAAAACAACTATTTTAATTTATTTTACTTCAGGAAAAATATAACTTTGATAAGCTCAAAATTATGTGTAGTAAATTACAATATTATTGATAAAAATAATTAAAATATTATAAAAAAAAAAAAAACAACTATTTAACTTTTCCTAAAGTACAACTTTGATAAGTACAAAAATATGTGTAGTCAATTACAAAGTAATTGAAGATCAACGGCGAACCAAATGTAGGCAGTGAATAGTATCCAACTCTGTATGATATGGTTTAATGCATGCACACAACTTCTCATTTATATGGTTGACTTCGTAATGTTTGAGCAATTTATTCAATAATAGCAAAACCTTTACCTGCTTGGTCACATGTGTCAGTCTTTGACCATCGACACTTTTTTTTCAGATGGAAGTTAACTTGCTGGGAATCCACCCCGATACTTCCCCACATAGTGGATGATATGGGAGTGGAAAGCAGCAGCCCGCCATCGACACTTATACTTGGTGTGATCACGAGACGTATAAAAGTTTGTAAATGTAATAAAAAGTTTGATTTTGTCAATAGTCTGTTCCAGTCAAATTTAATAAAATTGTAAAGAAACTTTGATTTTGTCAATCGTTTGTTCTAGGCAAATTTAATAAAATTTTATAAACTTTGATTTTGTCAATTGTTTGTATATGTAATAAAAAGTTTGATTTTGTCAATAGTCGGTTCCATGCAAATTTAATAAAATTGTAAAAAAACTTTGATTTTGTCAATCGTTTGTTCTAGGCAAATTTAATAAAATTTTAAGAACTTTGATTTTGTCAATTGTTTGTATATTGGTGAAGATAATATTATGTATTTTTTTAAGTTTGTAATTTTAATAAAAGGAGTAAAGATAATAGTAGGTGTACTTGAAATAGGAGTGAAGATAATATTTAAAAAAATTGCTATTTAATAAAATCTTTGATTTTCTCAACAGTTTTGTTTAAGAGTGAAGATAATACTCTGTATTTAAAATAGGGATGAAGAAATTAGTACGTTTATTTTTTAAATATGAATAAATAGTTATGCTTTGCAAATGAATTTTAATAAAATAATCTTTTTAATAAAACAACAAAATATCTATAATGTTAATGGTTTACATTTATAATAATTTTAGTTAAATAAATAGACTATCTATAATGCTTAAACACATAACCTTAAATAGACTATATTGTAATCAGCAACAACATAATCTTGATGTCAGAAATTCCATTAAAACATTGTACAGTATTATCAAAAGAATCTTAGGGTTGGAAATAAAATATATATTTTTACATTATTTCCATTTTTAAACATAAAATTGGATACACGTTATTGTCATTTTTAAATATAAAATAGAAATATTTTAAACATAAAAATGGATAAACGTTATTGTCATGTTTAAATATAAAATAGAAATATTTTTCATACTGTAAGTACGGCTATTATTATTATTTATATCTTTAAAACTATATAGACATAAAATTGGATACACGTTATTGTCATTTTTAAATATAAAATAAAATTATTTTTCATACTATAAGCATATTATTATTTATATCTTTAAAACTATATAGATATTAAAAAAAAAAAATTAGTCATCATATATAATGATTTTGATTAAGAATTATAATTAAAATTAAAATTTAGTCATAAATAGTGTAAATGATTTATTATTTTATATATTTTTTTCTTTTTTAATTTAACAACAATGTTAATGCATAAATTGAATAATACATGTTATCCCCGATTTCTAGGGATAACTAGGAGATCATGTCTCGAGGTCCACAGGTCCTAGACATGGAGTACCGAGAGCAGGATTGACCTGAGCATGGCCCTGGAGAGCACATCTTTCTTCTCCTTCGTCAGGATTGTCTTGTCAGCAGCAGCAACATCCATCACCATCGGCTTGGACTTGTATCGGAGAAGACTCTTGCTCCATGAGGTAGTTGGTCCAGGTATCATGGTATGTGTCATTTTTTATCATTATAACCTTTAGATATATGCATCTTACTCTTTTTTATTTCTGACAATTGCTTGGATCTTACATTGACCCGCTTGACCATGGTTGGGGGGATTAACAGAGTGTCCTAGCAAGCCTGTACCCGTAGGTTTTGGTTTGCCACCAGGGGGATTTATGAAGAGCCATCGTCTGCTCCCATCATGTCATCACTTTTACATCTTATCTCCCACTCATATGTCCCATTCCCCTAGTCCGGGCATTAGGATGATCTGTTTGTGGGGTTGCACCTTATCTCGTGGGAAGAAGGGGCTAAAGGCCTAGAAGGTAAAAGAAGCTGGTAAAAGATAAAAGCCATAAAAAATGAAACCTAGAGATGCATCACCCAGGGATCCCCGAGAAGGCAATAAAAATCCTCTCAGCAAGAAATAAGAGGGACCCGAAGAAAAATAACAAAACAAGACCTAGCCAAGAGGATAGGGGGTCTCATCACGAGCCAGCCTATTACGTTCATGGGTACCTAGCAGTATGACATTGCCACTATCTGGTTACCACGCCAGGGCAGTGACCTTTGGTTGCATGGCCAAGGGAAAGGGAGTCTCATCACGAGCCAGCCTTATCATCTCTGTGAAAGTGCTTGTGGGTAACACTGTCAGCTCTGGTCACCATGCCAAGGCAGTGTCCTCTAGTTAGTCCATGAAATAAAAAAAGAAGAAAGAAAATAAAGAAAAGAATAAAGGCAATAAAGGGCTTGGAAAGAATTGCATCCATGACGGGTACAACTCATCTTCTACAAAGGCACCCACAGGTAATACCATGCATCCCTGTCTTTCACTCTACCCGTATGTCTGGACATCCCTTGACCACATCACCTCGTTCTACATGGCTTGGATGATACCCCTTGGAGACTTTCCTTTCCTTATGGATACTAGCCCAATAGGGTGTTTTGTCTTTTTCTTCGACTTTGTACTGTAGGTCTTTGTAATATCTTTGAGCTATTGAATGATATATCAGGGTTTTTATGCATGTATTTGATAACATTAATGATGAAAAGTGATTGACATTGCTATGATCCCTGTGACTAATGAGCCCATGGAGGCCTAAGTTTTTGATGTGCAGGACCATGCCCGAAGGACAGGTACCAGTTGGACCGGTACACATGGGGAGATGATTAGTTCGAACCTCCATGGGGCTGAAGAGCCCATCAGATGGTTGTTGGGACCCCACCAAGGGCAGAGACAGGAAAGTGCTTGGTTGAGTTTTTGCACCTAAGAAGAAGAAGGACGTTTCATCCACGACACTTTGGCTAAGCCCAGCCTAGGGGGGTTGACCCACTTCAGGTGGAATGTCTCCCTTAGATGGCCCAGGACGTCACCTAGGGGCCACTGACGTCACCTTCAGCATATGGCAGTTTGACAGGGCAGCTAGTACATGTGGCAGGGTTTGGAGGCCTAAAAAGGCCCAACGTTTTGTCATTTGTGTTGCATTTTTCCCTAAAAAGGGCCAACGTCTCCCTCGGGAGGGCTTGACGTCTTGCCTATGCTCATTTAGGGCTTTGATTTAGCAATTTAATGTAAAAACAGTATGATTTTGGTTTTTAGCCTTGTCAGTATTTTTAATGACCTAATTTTAATTATAGGTCATGATACACTATATATTGAGGATGTTTTTCCCTCATTTGGACATAACACACAACTCACTCTCTTGTGAGGTCTGATTTTTGTGCCCTAGTTGGGTATTTGGTCTTTTAAAGTGAGGTGCACTTGTTGATGGAAGGATTTTCTTGGCATATTTGGCATTTCTCTTGAAGGAAGGTTTACAACTAGGGTTTGCATTGCTATTTCTTCATGATATGTAAGTGTATTTTCTGCAAAACTTCTTAATTGAATGGTTGTAGGTTTGTATTCTTGCATTTACTTATAAATTTGTTGATTTAAAACCCTAGGTGACAAGCACACAAGTAGGTCCTTGTTTCATGTCCCCTAAAAGAGAAATATTCAGCCATTGAAGAAGGAAGGAAGAGCCTAGCCTTTGCTACACTCTCTTCACTTTTTCCCCTTATGCTAGTTGTGATTTTAAAGGTTAAAAAGGAGGTGACGTCCTAGGCCTAGGTTATCTACACCTAGGGCCGTCCATCTTCTAGGATTTGGTGATAGAGCCTTGCCATTGCAACACTCTTCCTCACCCCACTCTCTTGTTTTAGCTTATCTTTTATGCTAGCCATTTTGCCAAGTTTGACCTAAGGAAGGAGGAAAGAGCACGAGGCCTTGCTTAAGAAACACCGGAGTGAGCCTCTTTCCCCTAGGGTTTTGATTCTAGGGCCCTGCCATTGCAGCACTATAGAACCCTTCCCTCTTGTCCTTAGCCTTTATTCCTTCAACTTTGTTTCCTCTCCTAAATTGACTCCATCTACCCTTAGGCACTGATCTTAGACACACAACGTTGAAGTGACAGTGCTCAAATAACCTCTCAAAACTTTTAAATTTGAAACCCTAACTAGGTTGACATCATACTTGGTTATTCCATCTTGACGCAACACCTTTTGATGATAAGCAATTAGATGATGATTGAAAGCATTTATTGAGTAAAGGATTGGTTAAATACAATGTTGGCTACATCATCTCAATAGTTATTGATGAATTGATATTCTCCATTGATATATTGATAAAACGTTGATCTCATTAATATCTGTTATTTTACAATGCTTATATATTAATGTCAGATAGTTATATGAAGTACTAACCCACTGAATTATAGCTTGCATATATTATTTTTCTATTGTCTTGTTCCAGGCAGGTGTTCTCATTTGGGCATACACTTCTTTATTGGTTGATTAGTTGGACTATCTGACCTTGGTGGTAACCTGTGAGGAGGGACTTTGACCTTAACCTTTATATATTTGCCTCTTCAAAACCCCAGGTTATCGGGGACTTCTCCCCTGGGATAACCTCCCTAAATAGAAAGAACCTCCCCATTGTGGTGACATTGGGTGGGGAAGGTTCCTGTTACGCCAGTTTGGCCTCTATCCTCTAGCCTTTGAACCTAGCTACAAACTGTGCGATAACAATACCACAGTTGGATCACAACTAGCATAAATTCACTTTAACTTTAGGATTTGTCATGTTTTTGAGAGGAATCAAATCCTTGAAGGTGCAAACATTTTCTCAAAATTTTCTCAATTTAAAAAAAGATTTCACTTGGAAGGATTTGATCCCTCTCCATGCATGATAGATCCAGAACTTAAGATGATATATATATCCAGATCTATCATGATTGTGTATGTGTTTGTGTGAATTGGATTTAGCTCATTAAAAAAAGGAATTATAGGTCTCCCTCTGCAACACAATGTTTTAACCAACCATAATTAAAAATTTACTTTCAATTATTTTATAAAGTTTATATTGAAATATTTTTCTTAGACTACATTGAAATATTTTTTTATTAATAATATTTTTTTAAATGTCACATGTCAACTTGATGTTAAGCACTACAAAAATTACACATATTCCTCATACTGAGATGTAGAAAGCACGTGTGGACATAATAAAAAAAAAAAATTACTTAAGGACCCAGAGGTCTAAGAGCAAACCAAAGCTAGACGAGTGACACAACAATCGGTAAATATTTCAAGAAGGTTTTTACATCATTACATAATTGGGGGTCCCATGTGTTGAAATATTGTAACTGCGAAGAGTCTTCTATTTATTATTGAGTCATTATTAATTAGATCAATCCCCTTTTGTGGATTGATCATGTCGGGCATTGTAAATGACCAAATTCCCTTTTGTGGATTGGTCAAACCCTAATTATATTATGAAAATTAAGAAGTCGGCCTCGAGGCCCAATTAAAGTGGTTTTAACCACTAAGAAGAGAAGTTGGCCCTACCCAGTGAAGAGACACCTTTCCAGCACCTGCCAGCTAGTATAAATAAAGGAGGCTAGTGCCTCATTTGTTCACTCACTCATTCACTCATCAAGTGCGCAAGTTTGGAGAGTTGTAGTTGGGAGAAGAAGGAAGAGAGAGGCGCATTGCTTAGTGTTGGATATTCTCTAATGTTTTTGGTTTATTGTCTTGGCATTGTATTGGCTATCTATATTAAGGAAGTTTTGTTGGGTTCTCTCCCCCATAAGGGTTTCCCAAGATAAATGTTGTGTATCTTGTGATTGTGTTTCTCTTAGTGATCCTACCTATGCTCTGGTTATCTAGTAAATTGAAAATAAACCTAATAATAGCTCAAAACTTAACATGGTATCAGAGCTAAGATGAAGAGAGCACCTTTCACTGGATAAGCAAAAATGTCATTGTTGTCGTACAAGAAAATTAGGGATTTTTGTTGGAGAGGAATTTTTTCCTAAAAACCATCTAGAAAAGTGTGCCCTACCCTAGTGAATCCTTTGGAAGCTTGAGCGCACCTTTTCAGTGGCTAGAGCCTCCAGAAATTCAAACCCTAGTTTTGACTGGTACCAGAAAACCAAAAGTACCAGAAAACCAGAAAAAACAAGAAACCAGAACCAGTAGCAAAAGTACGAGTCCATATTTCTGCAGGTCAAGTTTCAAGTGGAAAAACTTGAAATTTTTGAAATCTAACAGCTCCAGCAAACTTGCCTCAGCCCAGTGCATCTAGTCCCTGGATCAGAATTTCAAAATTTGAAGTCTGAAAAATTAGGGTTTCCTCATAAAACCCTAAGTTGCAGTTTCAAAATCAGTTGCAGTATCAATTGCAGTTGCAGTATCAGTTGAAGTATCAGCTACAGTACCAGCTGCAGTCACCCTTGAAGTTTTTAAAGGGTTGGTAATTATTATCGCTGCTACGAGATGGTGCCACTACCTGCAAATACTATCAAAGGTGTGTACTCACGTATGTTTAAATTGTTAAGATTTAAAGGGTATTTGCAAGAGAAGGGATCGCTTGCCATAGATCCAGAAGGATCTCAGATCCAACATTTTCAGAGGAATAATGCAACCCAGGTTTGATTATTCTGATATGCATCTATTTTTTATGACATTATTTTGATCTAGGTTGCATGTTGAAGCTATTACCATCATACTAACCTTTGGTCAAAATTAAATTCAAGTTATGAGATTGATTAAAGTTGAGATCATAGAGTTTATTCTCTAACCCATCTTTCTGTCAAGATAACATATTGTCTTAGTACAGAAGACAGGTTGAAGAAAGCACTTGTCATCTTGAGTGAAGGAGACTTGGAAGAAAAGCAACACACTCATTCTTGAGAACAAGACTCCAGGTTCCAGGTTTTATTAATTAAGTTGATAAGATTCAAAGTTGCACGTGACAAGTTGATAACTACCCCATTACAAGTAAACACTATAGTTGAAGTAGCAGTCTTTGAAAAGTATTATACTTGGTAGCATGCGAGCATATTGAGATAAATGCTTAATGCAATCATTTACCAGATACAACTAACATATTCTATAGGAGAAACTTCTTTTGTTGGTTCCAAGTTACCATGGAGGAATGTTTGATCGCAACACTAGAAGAGTGTTGATCTCATTTCATAATGTATCTCTTACTTTTGATCTTTGTTTGAGGCAGGTCACAAGTGATATCCCTAAAGGAGCTATTGTGAAGATTATTCGTGTTATTGTTTTATTACTATTATCAAAAGAGTATTGTTCTTGCTTGTTGTTTTGTTCACCTTGTTTCAGGTCACAGGGGATAACCATGAAGAAGCTATAGTAAAGGTTGTAGAAGGAAACAGATTAGATGAGACATGAAAAAGACTATGTACATGACCATATACATTCATGTACCAAAGAAGATAAAGAAGAAGTTATTTTTGAGATCCAGAGTATCTCATATGGAGATTGATTGTAAGGACTAGAAGGCTCCAAAGATGACCAAACATTATAAAAAGTACTCACAATATACTTGTTCAAAGGATAATGAAGCCACCTTGACAGGATGCAGAATTCACTTGAAGTATGCCTCAACTTTTCATATTTAGACTTGGTATTCAACACCAAGTATACCCTGTAAGAGATGATGAAGTCCTTGTAGACTCATAAGAAATCAAGAGTAAGCCTGATCTCAGAAAGGATTAGATGAAGAGACAAATTCCAGGACTGGGAGATAGATGCCATGAGAAGACTAGATCGTAGCTTCAGAAAATTCTAGGAGATATGAAATCTCCTGGGAAGATTCCCTCGTTCAGTGACAGAGAAGGAAGCCAGTCAGAAAGACTAGGATATGGATTTTTCCATGAGACTAGAAGAGAAGTCAGTATTGAATTCCAATATTGATGTAACAAATCAAGCATGTTGCAGATGTACAAAGCCTGATGTGTGTCCAGAGGATTCTCTCAGCAAGAGGGTGAAGACTATGATGAGACACTTACTCCAGTAATTGAAGAAATAGTTTCTGTATTCATGAAGACAACCATAACAACCATGATTCATATATAGTATGAGATGAAGGGGGATCAATCCCCATATTTAAAATTGAGTGGCAGTCGGTGTAGTACATTAGTTGGGTCATGGAGACATGACTATAATAAAAGATAGAGTTACCTCCATGAAAGAAGAAGAGCTACCTTCAATATCAGTTATTGAGCCACTCTCAGTTTCAGATGAAGTTGTTGTCATGATGAAGTAGAGGAGTTACTCTCATATTTCAGCAATCACAATGAGAATGGAGCAACCATTCTCAACTTCAGAGCAACTGTAGGTGTAGAGTCCCAGTTCTAGAGGAATAGTTGCAGAGAGAGTAGAGGACATACTCCCAGACAGTAAGATAGATAATGCTTTGCAGAAAGCACATTGAGATAACACATGATTGTGAAGATTGAGTTGCAGCTGAGCAAGTGTACCAGGTTGGGACAAAGTGATGTAAAAATTTGATTTGAAGTTGAATATAGAAAGACTCATGTCTGCAAGATGAAGCAAGCTCCTAGAGCTTGGTATGGCAGAATTGACAGTTTCCTGACGAGCTTCGGATTTACCAAGAGTAAAGTTGATTCTAACCTTTACTTCAAGGTTATGAGACAATTATATTATTGTTGTATGTGGATGACTTATTCTTAACTAAACAAGAAAATCTCATCACAAAATTGTAAGAAGAAGCTCACTGCAAAATTTGAGATGAAAGACCTAGGCCTGATGCATTATTACTTAGGTATTGAAGTTTGGTAGAGCCCGGAGAAGATCTTCCTTAACCATGGGAAGTATGTAGTATAAATACTAAAGAGGTTTGATATGTTGGAGTGTAAATCCATGAACACACCCATGGAAACGAATTTGAAGATCGTGGTAGATACCTCATTAGAATTGGTTGATGCTACTCTGTACAAACAGATTATTGGTTCGTTGATGTATCTGACGAATACCAGACTGGATATATGTTTTGTTGTGAACACATTTGATTCAGTATCTGGTAGAGCCCATACGTGTTCACCTTGTTTCTCCAAAACATGTGATGAGATACCTTAAGGGTACGTTGGATTTTGGTCTATGTTATACTAGAGATCATAACTTCAGATTGTATGGATATACTGATTCAGATTGAGTTGGAAGTGTTTATGATAGAAAGAGAACTTCAGGATGTTGTTTCAATCTGGGGTCATCCATGACTTCATGGAAGATTAGGGAGCAATCCAACTTTGCTTCCATCACGACAGAAGAAGAATACATTGTTGCATGTTCCACCAATTGTGAAGCCATATGGCTTCAGATGTTGTTGACAGATCTATTTGATCTAGAGATGGAAGCCATCGTGATCCTATGTGATAACCAGAGTTGTATAAATATAATGTGTTCCATGATGAGTTGAAGCACATAGAGATCCGATATCACTTCATTCATGATATGATGCAGAGAGGAGCTATAAAGCTCCATTATGTTGGCACAAATGAGCAGGTTGTAGATGTGTTTACCAAGCCTCTGTCTTGTGTAAAGTTTGAGCAATTTCAAGACAAGCTTGGTATAGTCCAAAAGGACCTCCCTCGAAAGGGGGAGTAGTGTTGATGCCAACCTTGTGCTGAAGATTTCCATCTTCGTGTTGATGTTGATGTGATTTCATCCTTGTGCTGAAGATTTCCATCTTTGTGTTGATGTTGATGTGATTTCATCCTTGTGCTGAAGATTTTCATCTTTGTGTTGATGTTGATGTGATTTCATCCTTGTGCTGAAGATTTCCAGTTCTATGTTGATATTGATGTGATGCAAGCCTTGTGCTAAAGATTTATAGCTTTGTGTTGATGTTGATTTGATCTCATCCTTGTGATGAAGATTTCTAGCTTTGTGTTGATGTTGATGTGATGTCATCCCTGTGTTGAATATTTCCAGCTTTGTGTTGATGTTTATGTGATGACAACCTTGTGCTAAAGACTTCCAGCTTCGTGTTGATGTTGATGTGATGCCATCCTTGTGTTGAATATTTCTAGCTTCGTGTTGATGTTGATGTGATGCCAGCTTCGTGCTGAAGATTTCCAGCTTATTGTTGATGTTGATGATGCTCCAGCCTTCATGTTGTGATGTTGTTGTTGTTGATGTTGTATCAACCTCGTGTTGTTATTGATGATGATGATGTATTAGTGTTATACTAATCCATGTTGATGCAGATGATGATGATGTCATTCCAGCTCCTTGTTGTGGATGATGATATTGACGATGAGAAAAACTACCAATGATTTATAGATATTCCATTCAATGTTCCAGATGCCATTGATGTTGTTGCCCTCTCTCTCTCCTGATGATGTTGTTGAATACCCTTCTTGTTAAGGGGGAGTGTTGAAATATTGTAACTACAAAGGTATTCTATTTATTATTGATTCATTATTAATTAGATCAATCCCCTTTTGTGGATTGGTCAAACCCTAATTATATTATGCAAATTAAGAAGTCGCCCCTTAGGCCCAATTAAAGTGGTTTTAACCACTAAGAAGAGAAGTCGACCCTGCCCAGTGAAGAGACACATTTCCATCACCTACTAGCTAGTATAAATAAAGGAGGCTAGTGCCTCATTTGTTCACTCACTCATTCACTCATCAAGTGCGCAAGTTTGGAGAGTTGTAGTTGGGAGAAGAAGGAAGAGAGAGGCGCATTGCTCAGTGTTGGATATTCTCTAGTGTTTTTGGTTTATTTTCTTAGCATTGTATTCGCTATCTATATTAAGGAAGTTTTGTTGGGTTTTCCTCCCCATGAGGGTTTCCCGAGATAAATGTTGTGTATCTTGTGATTTTGTTTCTCTCAGTGATCCTACCTATGCTATGGTTATCTAGTAAATTGAAAAGAAACCTAATAACAACTCAAAACTTAACACCATGCCTCCCTTTTTGAAACCATAACCAGAAATGTATTAACACTTTTGTTTAGATGAACATAAATAATTCTTCAACCTTTTTTCCTGAAGCATACCAAAAAAATTCAAAAGTTGTAACTGCAAAAAAGAGTTTCAAAATTTTATCTTTGAAACAAACAGGATTCTAAAGTCGATATTCATGAAGATAACTAGAAGTGTGTCCCTATTGGGACTCTTGGATCTCCCAATTTCCATCTTGTAGTGTGTGGCCATCCTTGGATAGCCTGTGAGTTTCCTTGTTACTTTCCCTATAAACATGAGAAAATGTAGTATAATTTAAGGAGGATTGTGGTTGTTTGATGTCTTGTAAGAAGGCCTATAACAAGAAATTTCTCAGATCTACTTCTCCATTCACCTATTGAGTCACAAGGAGGGACTTCTCGATGACTTGAAGATGAGTGATTCATTTTTCAATTGTGAGAAGTAAGACCAATTTTAGGGATATTAGCTCACTTTGATTGTTTGTTGGCTGGTTAGTGTCGACTTTGAAGCTGAAGGAGTGATTTTGAGAGAGGAATATTACTTTCCGTGATCCTCCTCTATGATGGGCTCCCAATGATGCTCCATCGAAGAAGGCCCAAGGGGTTTGAGTGTTAAGGTAGATATTGTTGACATTGAAATATTCTTTTTATTATTAATATTTTTTTAAAAGCCATGCGTCAACTTTGGCTATGCGATACAATAGACTCAGATGAGGGATAGTGTGGAGAGGGAGCCACAACTCATTGAATTATTGCCACACCCCTTGAATAACACTTATTCTCATGCCCACCCTTAAATAATCATGGATTGGTGTTTTTTTTTAAAACATGAACACCCCTTATTTTTTGGCCTAAGTCGGGGACTTCGTTCCCCCCAAATCCCCTATCCCATTACTTGAATATATTTGTATCTACTAGGATCAATCTTTGAGATTTGGAGTTAATGGAATATCACTCTTGGGACATGTCACTCTGAGGATTCCCTTCTGGGAATTGAACCTCGACTAGTGATGTAAAACTCCCACCGATTAACTGTTGGACCACAACTCAGTCGACTATCATGGATTGATGTTATCGCCACACCAAATGAATTCATCATTTTCATTGAATTAATAATAATGAGGAGTCGGGATAAAAAACTGCATTTTTTCTTCTCAAAAGGTGTACTACCAGCTACACATTGAGCATGTAAGGATTTACACCTCACTCATGTTGAATTGTAATAAAAACCTCTTGACACAGTCACTGAAAGTTAAATCAAAACTATATTATTAAAATTTTATAATAATTAAAATTATTACTTATACATACAATAACACTACAAACACTTTTTAAAATGAAATAAAATCATAAATAATAATAAATTAAAATGAGTACTTATAATTATTATAATAATCAATACTACTATTTAAATATATAAGTCACTGAAAGTTAAATCAAAACTATATTATTAAAATTTTATAATAATTAAAATTATTACTTATACATACAATAACACTACAAACACTTTTTAAAATGAAATAAAATCATAAATAATAATAAATTAAAATGAGTACTTATATTTATTATAATAATCAATACTACTATTTAAATATATAACAACACTAAAGATACTTTCATTAAAACAACACCATAAATAATAATAAATATGATATTAATTATTATTTTGTTCATCATAAAGATGATATTAATTATGAATTTATTTTTGAATGAAAGGAATGCTTGTTTTTAATCTAACTATAATATTAGTTATGTTATTATATGTATTTCATATAATTTCATATAAAATTTAAATATAATATTAGTTAAGTTATTATATATATTTCATATAATTAGATATAAAATTTAAACTAAGTGAGTTTTTAATTCATCATTAAAATCTAAATAATAGAGACGATAAAAAATATAAAAAATATTTGATAATGATGATGATCCAGGGGTGACATGAGTGGGGATCATATTAGGTCATGATGAATAACTTGAAACAATTTTTGTTTGGGGTCTAGGAAAGTCCACAAATAAGCCAAGGCTTATGCTCTTTATCAAGGTCTTCTCCTAGCAAAGGAAACCATAGTAAAATATTTGATGGTCATAGGAGATTTAAGCATAATAATCAAATCAATGGTCTTGAAATCAACCCATTTGATAACAAGCTTGCTTCGATTATAGCTTGAATCCATAAGGAGGTTTGCAGCCTACACAGGGTCTTATACTTCTAGGCTTTGAGAGAACTCAACTTCCAGGTTAATTCTCTAGCTAACAAGGTTGCCTCCCCTAATCAAGGGGTTGTGTGTAAAAATGGGGGGTGACATTATCATGCAATTCCTTAACTCCCTAAGGTTATGAATATGAGAAATTTTACATCACCTTAAATCACCACCTGTCTCAATGTCATTGTCATCAAACTTCAAGCAAGGAGACGGGATTCGAAAGGACTAGCCCACCTCCCTTTCACATGCTCGAATTAAACTCTCTCATGTCTCTTGAATCCTTCCACATGGTTTTTAGTTGGAAGGTGGGATAATGAATCAGTGTATGGAAGAAGCTAGTGATGTCAAGAGGAGCAAGACCATTCAACCTGGAAGTTACCTAGTAAGGGTCACTCTCGGTCTATGAATGGTACATTGGAATTTCTATTTGAAGGTTGCAACGTCAAGGTGTGTTCAATGGGTAGTTATTTATGTGTTCTTTCTTGGAATCCAGTTGTGCTCAGTGTGTGGTCTCTCTATTTTGATTATTGCTCTTTCTCTCTCTTGGCAATTTTCCCTCGACTCTTGTTCAATATTCACCCCTCTAGTTCTATGGGTTTCACTTATATTCAACTATTGTCTCTCCATGCTCTGGTCACTACCCTTCTGGGATATGGTTCTTTGGTTTTATGGGGATTTGGATACATTGGTATTTTCAGTTCTAGTTTTAGAAATCTCTGGTCTATTAGAGCCTTGGTAGTTTTGTTGTATGGTTTGTGGAGCAAGAAATCCTCTCTCTATGTTGGATTCAATGCTCTCCTAGGACAACTTTGCATTAGTTTTAATTCCAAAACTTTGTCATATCCATCCGCCTTTGTTGTGTGTGTAGCATTAATGGACTACAAGGAAGCACGGGGTTTTCAAAGTGGTTTTTGAAGGCATGAAGAGTCCATACAACGCAATAGAATCTCTCTTTTCTTGGTGATTTCCAAGGTTCATGAAAATGAACATAAATGCACTTCACAAAATGCAACAATTATGAATGCTCTAGTTCAATAAAAGAAGAAAATAGATGCCTTGGAAGAAAAATGCAATATGTTAAGAAATATGGTCATCAATCTTAGCAAAGATTCTCAATCTACGACTTCATATCACATGATTTCAACAAATTATGTCCAAGTAGATCTTAAGGAGGAGGATATAGTACAACAAATGATAGAAGACATGGGCACTGGACACCAAAAATCTCTCCCTTTCAACATAATGAAGGAAGAAGTTAATAGCCACCACGTGTTTCGTTAATCTACATGTTTAGTAAATCAATTAGAATATTAGGTGTTTTTTTAAAGCAATGTACCTACAAGGATTGTTGGGATGTATTAAATGTGGAATTTTGTAAGCACTGTTTTCTAGCATATGAGAGTTTTAAATTTTGTATGAAATCTCAAGACAATAGTATTTGTATTTTCATTCTTTAGCTCCACTATAACTTTTTTAATATAATATTTTTCAGTTTCAACTAAAACAAAAGAGATGATGATGATGATGATGATGATCTAAAAGATTGCGCAAAAATATTTTCAATTTTCTTTATTTTTCATGAGTTAACAAATTTTGAATATTAATAATGTTACAAATATTGTAAATTTGAACATTTTAAGAAAATGTGATTTTCATCTTATGTTTTAGTAGTTTCATAGTTTCATGTATCTAAATATTGTAAAATTAGATGTAACAATTACTTTATTAAAATATTATTAATTATTTAAAAAAATATTTAAATTATATTTATAAAAGTGTTCTTCTTAATATTAGGCCCACTCATGCTATATATAAATACTAATCTAATTTTAAGGTCACCAAGCCAGACACCAAATTGGTGTATGAGACTCCCTTGTTTGTGGGACAAAGGACCCCCTCCACCCAACGATTTGACTACGGAGGTATACATACCCTACCCCCTCTGGATTTGAACTTATCTCTTAGGAGGAAACACATGGTCTTAACCATTAGGCCCAAGTTGTAATTAGATAAATTAGAAACATTTCATATCTATTTTCATTTTTTTTAAGTGACAAAGATTGTGATAGTAATTAGATAAATTAGAAACATTTAATACTTTTTAGTGACTACATTCTTCTCTTTATTAGAAACATTTAATACTTTTTAGTGACTTAACATTCTCCTCTTTAGTTTTGTTATTTTAATTAATTTTATGATTTTTTTAATTAATATGTTTCAAGAATTTAATAAACAAAAAAATTTAGTTTTTTGTTTGTTAGCGTGTTCGTGACTTGTGGGACTAGCCTATGGCTAAGACACCACGAACCAGGGGCATCTAAACCATTAAAATCATTCGGGGATCACACACAACCTGGGCCACACCAATCCTTAGCATGGTTGGATTTTTAGGTGCCTCCTCCCTGTTGGGGAAGATTTTGAACCTGGGTTGCCATGCAGAAAGAGGGCCATCACACTGATCGCACTAGCAAGATTTGACCTTTTAAATAATTTTGTAATTAGAATAGAAAATTCATAAAATTTGTTGCTTTATTTATTTTTAATAAATATATTAATAATTAATTTTAAACTACTTATTTAAACTATTTTTATAATTTTAATAATAGATTAATATTTTATATTACACTATGTTTTTAAGAATAAAAGAAATATTTTAAAATTATTTTCAACTTTTAATAATTAATTTATCCATATTAAAATAAACTTTCATTTATCATACTTTAATATAAGAATAAGATCTCGTTGAATCAAAGACACATTGATAACATAATGAAGAATCAACAACGAGAGGAACTCAAAGAAGATATACAATATTAGCTCTGGTTCATCATTACAATGGCATATGTCTCTTTTATAGAGATTGCAAATGATTATAAGATCTAACTACTTATTCGAGAGGAGATGATTGAGTGATTATCTCAACCATCTGCATCCAACAATAACTTAATACTTAACAACTTGATATTATTACATAAGTAAGCCTTATAATCTAACACCCCTTCTTAAGGCTTACACGAGTAAAAACAAAACTTAGTGAAAGAAAACACTACATTGACACAACTAAAAATAGAACCAAACATTCTCCAAAGGCTTCATCGTTGAAAAGAATGCTTGGACCAGTGAGACTCCCTCAAGTTGCTCCCTATTCCATCGAAAGGTATAGTCTCCTAGAAATTATCCAAGTTTCCCAACATAATTAGATATCATTAGTAATTGAAATGTCTCTTAACCCTCATAAAGGTATGATAGCAAACTTCCAGATTTCAGATCTCCCCTAAACTATTGGACAATAATCCCTACATGCATGTATCATAACCCCAATGAGATATAGCTTCTTCTATCCACACACATCTTGGACTATTGAACAACTATTTGCCTTCCACTGCATCCCTCCATGTCTTCAAAGTTCGGTCCTTAAAATGTGAATTCTTCATCCAAGTCTTCTCTATTGTTTGTACCCAGTGGTTCTTCAGTAAGAGTTATACTTGCTAATTCTTTAAGTATCCCTTTGAGAAGATCATTGGCATAGATTTTACAATTAATTGCTATATGGCACATGTTTCCATAGTAGTAGCATTCTACCTCCCTCTTGTCTTTAGTTGATCTGTTACAATTGTTTCTTGAGTAGAATGCCATCTCAGATTGAGTATCACCTTTTGTATATCCTGTAATGGTCTAATTTCTTCAACTAAGAGTGCAAAAGCCATATCTTCTAAACTTCGAGAAGGAAACTGGAAATAACATTGTTGTATTTAGATGGTAGACTATTTAATATAATGGTTTTTACGTCCTCATCTACCGCAACCTTGACCTCTGCTAGTTGTCTGAGAATAGATCTTAATTTGTTTATGTGGCTAGACATAGTGATTTTAGCTGACGTATTAAACTGAATAATTGTAGCCTCAGAGAAAACTTTGCATTCACCACTTTTGCTCTAAAAAATGTATTCACCATATCCTAAATTTCCTTGGATGATTGCTCCAAATCTATGTGATGTAACTTTGAATCTATGAGAGCAAAGCCAATGATGAATTTGGCTTTATCTTCTCTTCTCTACTATTCAAATAATTTAATTGGATCTCTCAATGCTTGTTCAGTCCCTTTCACTGTTCCCCATAAGGATCCGTTCATTACCTACATTTGGGCTTTTATTTTCCAGGCATGGAAATTGAAATTAGACTATTTCTCTAATGGCACTTCCATGCTTACAATCCAAAAGCAAATTGTTGTGGAAATGTAAATACTCAAAATAAATAAACAATTGTAAACCTAAATATCTTCCCCTGTGAAATGAGAAATATGACTCCTTCTACTAGATGGAAGCAAGGTAATTCATATAACTAGATTTACATACTAGTGATCAATTTCAAAAAATTGGTGGCTCCTTTGTCATCTTGTACATGGCTTGATTTTTTCATAAATTTGTTTGAGATATGATAG
The DNA here is from genome assembly GCA_009831015.1 of Picea engelmannii. Lineage (NCBI taxonomy): Eukaryota > Viridiplantae > Streptophyta > Pinopsida > Pinales > Pinaceae > Picea > Picea engelmannii. Next base: position 533,064 of record ML778162.1, on the reverse strand, counting down.
ATTTGATGGGTGATCTCCTTCGTATGATATGTAAGATTTACTTTCAAACTGAACCTTTGATTTTGAAGCTCATGAATGTATGTTCATGCAGGATGTTTCCATGCTCTTACTGAATATGCTAATTTCAATACCATGCCACATGTGCGCTACTTGAATGAAGGGCGAACCCTGGTTGTAGATCCATGAGCATGAGGTTTATGGCAATATTCATGGAGGGTCTCTGCATGTTGAAACACTGACACATTGGTTGGAAGATTGCGTGAGGAAATTCGAGCCGAGGAGAACAAAATCTTGTGTACAATGTTCTCTATCACTTATAAACTCGAGGGCTCACTTAGATTTATACAATGACTCCCATATTGACCAGTGGTTTCTCTTTAATATTCAATCAATGCAATTCAACTCCCTTGGCAACGACATGATTAAGTTCCTTGGTGGTGGCGATTCACCTCCCTTCGCAAGTGTGGCGTTTTTATTGATCTTCCTTACCGGCTACGGTCCCTTGGCAGAAGCTATTAAGCCCCCTTGTCTCTGAAAAGGAAATTGTGCTTGTCTCACGAAACAGGGAGAGCAACAGCTTAATTAACCACACTTTATTCTGATTCTTCTTTACTTTAGTTGTTCTCACAACAATTATTGAAGCATTCAACAGTTGGCAGTCTCGTAACAAATGCCACAATGTCTAGATATCTGGCCTATCAACTGTGTTTTGCTTTCCTTTTACTTGGATCATTTCGTTCTAGCTTTGATACAATATAAGAATAAGATCTAGCTAAATGGAAGGTACAATGATAACACAATGAAGAATAAACAATGAGAGGAACTCAAAGAATATATTCAATATTAATTGGACAATTCATCATTACAATAGCATGTCTTTTATAGATTGCCAATGGCTATAAGATCTAACAGCTTATTCGAGAAAACAATGAGAGGAACTCAAAGAAGATATTCAATATTAACTGGACAATTCATCATTACAATAGCATGTGTCTTTTATAGATTGTCAATGGCTATAAGATCTAACTACTTATTGGAGAAGAGGTGGTTGAATGATTATTTCAAGCATCATCCAACAATAACTTAATGCCTAACAATTTGATATTAATACATAAGTAAACCTTATAATCTAACATTTAAAAATTTAAAAGCTAATTATGGAAGCGTTAAAATAAATAAATAAAAATTTATTTATATTATTAACAATACATGATCATTACAATTTGTATCTTCTAAAGTGTTGACACCAATATTCAACATGTACACCTTCAGTAATTATTTATTTATTTATTTTTGGGTAAAAAGCAAGGAACAACCTGCTTAATCTTGTCACCTTTAGAAAACAATCAAGTAACACCCCACTTCTTTTGGAAACACAAAAATCCAAAGGAAAATGTTATTTATATTATTAACCATGCACTACAACCACAATTTATAACCTTTACTATCATATAACGAGTTGAGATCAATATATAATTACATGTATGGAATGTTGTTAAAATCAATGTAGAATTACAACATGTATGGAATGTGGTCAAAAAATCCTCGCACCTTTTACTTTGGTATTGTTTTTTGAGAAGCCGCATAAAAATTATTGGAAGGTGTCACTTTGAAGATTTTTTGGTGTGCTAAGCAAGAACATTGAATGTGGTCAAAAAATCCTCGCACCTTTTACTTTGGTATTGTTTTTTGAGAAGCCACATAAAAATTATTGGAAGGTGTCACTTTGAAGATTTTTTGGTGTGCTAAGCAAGAACATTGTGTTGAGAATTGAAATTAAGAGAGTTATAATAAACTTTGATCATTTTATTGCTAGGTAACACTTTAATTAACCTTTTACCTTTACTTTTATCATTTTATTGATAGGTTACAACTTAATCAACCTTTTAACTTTAGTATTCTTAATAAAAGAGATGATTAATTTTGATTTGTAAAAAACGATAGAAATTTTAATTTTATAGTATATACTAATGTTATACTAAGCCATGACATGTTCAACTGGGGCAGAACATAGTCCAAAAGTATAATTGTTTTAATATTTAAGCCAATCAATGTTAGACTCCTAGTCTTGGTGACCCAAGGTTTGTTGGAAATTTCCTCCTTTAAGAGTGTACAAATGCTAAATTCCACTAGTTCACCTCTATATGCTTCAAAGAGAGGCCAACCCCTCCTTAGACAATGGTTGATACATTAATGGTTAAAATCTCAATAATGCCTTGATACTCAAGGTTCCTCACTTCAACTAGTGCCCAAGCATTGACCTACATAGAGGAAGCACCCTAATTAGGAGATTCCCCTAACTACCAAAACGTATAATCCCCTTTCCAACTCAACAATCTATCACTACTTCCCTCTCAAGGAGTAAGGTGAGTCTACCTTCATATTTAAGGTGATGCAACAACAAATGACTCATCTTCCATGTTATGGAAATTAATTTGCTCTCTAAGTTTGGGTACTTCAAAATTAAATGGTAGAAATTACCTCCTTTAAGAGTACACAAACGCTAAAACCCACTAGTTCATCTTTGCATGCCTCAAAGAGAGGCCAAACCCTACCCATACAATGGTTGATTCTTTGATGGTTAACATCTCAATAATGCCTTGATGCTCAAGGGTTCCTTGAGGTTCTCGCTTCAACTAGTGCCCAATTGCTAACCTACATAGAGAAAGTGCCCTAATTAGGAGATTCCCCTGACTACCAAAATGCATAATTTCCTTTCCATGGAATGGATCACCTTTCCAACTCAACAATCTATCATTGCTCCCCTCTCAAGGAGTAAGGTGAGCCCGCCTTCAATGCGTCAATCCACGACTCATCTTCCACATTATGGAAATTAATTTGCTCCCTAGGTTTGGGCACTTCAACATTGAATGGTAGACAAAGTCTCCACCATCCTCTTTAAAAACAAAATCTACCCAATTTCAAGACCTAAGCTAACTAATCTCCACATCAACACATGCCACTGACCACTCTCACATTTAGTGGCCAAAAATAGCTTTTCAGAAGAATGCTCGTATGGCTAGGCCATTGTCTGAATGAACTTGTAATAGTTGTGGAGGCTTGGCTAGGCCATTTTTATGAAGGTTCCTAGTCTCAATAAGCTTGTACTAGTTGTGGATGCTTGACATCCCACTAATCTAGAAACCTAAAACACTTGCACACCATTTGTCCATTGCCCTATGGTTGAAATTTTGAATGGTGAGTAGGGGAGCTTACTATGAGGAAAGTGAGGTTCAAATGTTGTGGACCCCTGGTCTACCACTCTCTAATGCAATGCCAAGCAATAAATAAATAAATCAAAGTCACCCAATTCATGTTTCTGCTTGAATTTTGAATTTTGAGACAATGAAATTCAAAGAGTTTGCCAATGCAAAACATATATGATAAAATTCATTAAGTTCAATAAATACAATAAAGCAACTCCCATTATAACTACATATATTCAAACAAAAAACAAATACAAATATTTTTAACTTCAAATTTGACCTAAATTTCTATCAAATTAAATATAACATTGATTACAGACACACATATATTTTTTATATTTTATACGGTTTTGATTTTATTTTTATTTTTAAGTTGAACAAAAAATGAATCTGAACATTTATTTTTGAAACTTACAAAAAAAATCTACATGGTCGATTAAACTCGCGATTCAATTTGCCACTTCTTGAAATTTGAGATTTGATGAAATTCGAGTTTTTTGAAAAAAATCGCCATATGCAGTGACTAAGCTTACATCATTGTACTGGGCTCTTAGAACCTCCCTTCTTAGCAAGATATTGATCACGCTGAACTAGCTCCAACTGTGCCTACTCTGTAAGGCTCAAGTATAAAATGTTTATTCTTTCCCATGGTTCTAGGGGTTGATTCTTATATGGTTTAAAGCAAGATATTAACCATTTTAGTTATAATCTGATCTTTTCTTTCAGGTAAGATCCGGAAGATAATGTCTATGACTCCAAGAATTCATTCTCTCTATTGATGATCCTGAACATAATACCATGAAAAGAAATAATTCTTTGATAAATATTGCAATCCATATTTGTTAGTTTAATATATAGGATTGATAAGAGGGATCTGCTCACTATCTATCTTTGAATAGCTACGATGCCCAAGAAAAGGAATTTACATTTCTATAGCAAAGTAGTGGCAATATTTGAATCTAGATATGTATGGATTGCCCATAAAATCAAACGGTCGGCAATCCAGTTTGCAAATGATAATGCAAGTATAGTATTTGAAATGAATAACTGGTCTTGATGAATATACACCACATTCAGATGTATACACAGAATGTCACTTAAACTGTAACATTTGGTTTGTGCTTGCAAATGTTTATGGATAATTTAAATAAATTCTTCAAAGTCAGAACCAAGAACATGAATTCTATTCAGCTAATATTTTACCCTCGGAACACTAATCCAATGCTTGACAATGAAGGGTCCTCAGTGGGTTACTAAAAGACTATAGAGAATCAATTGAAAGCATTACTATGCAAAGCCAACTTCTGGTGAGTAACGACAGAAGCTGAAAATTCTCTTTCAACATTGGACTCAGTATGCACCTACTGCCTGTCAGATAAACTCACTTCTAACAGTGTCCAGCACACTAACTTTTGGAGTTAAAACATACATCTCGCAACCATGTGTGTCAACGGTGACTTCCATAGAACCCATTACATTTTCTGAGGTCTCGTGCTGCAAATGAAAATATTATTTCTTGTCAGTGATGTAGTTTCTTGAGAACCAGACTTTCTTTGCTGTTGAGAAAGATGATCAAAATGTGGTTAAATTTTTAAAATAGATGAAATTTAGAAACTTGGGTAATGGAAACTCGCCTTCCATAAATCTCGCACTGAAACAGCTACAGTTGATTCAAGACCAACGGTATCCCATTTGGCTGTAATAGAGGTAGCTTCTGAACACCTGTTCCAAAAGACAACTGCTAAACGCCCTCCAGAAAGTGGACCAGCCCAGACCTGACATCACAATTCAAAATCATAACAAACATTGCTTTAGGAACTTAATCCAACTGCTTAGCAGGTTCAATATCGCATTCTTTCACATGTGAATTTACACCGCAAAACGTATGACCCTTCCATTGATTTTTTCGATATCATTCCAATCACATTCATAGATATCAATAACCCTACAAAAAAGCTAGATAAGAACTGCAATTTTTGTAAAGCAAAAGTTTGCAACAGTCTCGATTGTTGAATCATCCAAGCTCAAGTCAAATCTGTGTTGAGAAGCATAAATTAGCTTTCATCTTTAAGATTTGTACTAGCAATAGGCAATATTAGAAAGAGAGAATGTTCCCTAAAGCCTAGCAGAGAAACCTCCAATAGACCATTTTGATATTTACCATATGAAATAAGACAAGTCTTCGAAGATGAATCCCCCTTTACATCTACAAGGATCACGTTAAACCTTTCGTAATATTAAAATTTAATCTCCGACAGATATTTTCCTTAAATTGTTCTTTAAACCATTGCTTTCTTACAAATTCATGCAAAACTTAGATGGTAGCCTCCCAATTCCCTGATGAACCACCATTATATCCTAATGCTATATCAACCAACACAAATAGACTCCATTTTGTATTGTCTGTGGAGAGAGCCAAAGCACAGATGAAAAGGGAATGTGTTGATACACATTGGCTAAAGGAAGCTCTGTGCACGTCAATGGAAGTTCTGTATGCTCTTTAGAGGGTTCCTCATGACACAATAAGGAGGAAACACTTGGGAACAACACTCAGGAAGAATACTCGAGCACTGAGAACAACACTCGAGCACTAAGAACAACACTCGGGACGAATATTCTTGCATACCTGGGCAATCGAGTAGTACAGCTAAGGGTACAGTTAACCCTCTTGTTAACCCCTGTATTTTCTCTCTTGAGAATCCTGAGGGTTAAGAGCCAACATAGTCTATTTTGTCTAGCATTTAGAGATTTACCCAGATTGAGCATTAGTGTGAGCCAAAGGTTGGTTCCCATCAGAGACAAGTACAGGACTGGTGTTGTGGCGGTTTTTGCTTCAGAGACAGAGCTAGCACAATTTCACATGGATTTGAGAGAGATTGTTATTTTTAGCAGGTGCCCTACTTTTTAAGAGACAGTGACTGGAGACTCATATGGTAGTTTTGAGCATACAGTATTGGTCCTTGCATTATTATGAGCCCGATGACACTTTTTCTGGGGATCATGCAGGCACATTCTATTTTTAGCAAGTTGAGCTCCAGGCCTTAGATTAGGACTCTGAGCTTATAGTATTGTTCCTAGAGACATTCTGAGTCTATTGGGCCTTTTCTAGGATGACATGTCAGTATTTTTTATTTTAGCAAGTGGAGTACCAGGGCTCACATGTCAATTCTGATTACATATTTGGAATCCTCACGGAAAATCGAATCCGATGAGTATGATATCATTGACATGTGGCGAGATTATATTTTTAGCAGTGTCTGTTTTAAGACATTTGATATTTGGGAGTGGTCTCCTAGTCATCCCGGACACTTTTGGTGATTTCCTATTTTTTAGGGTCGGATTCCTATTTTTCGCAGTTACTATTTATAACAAGGGTGGTCGCCTCCCAAGGTGACAAGTGGCGGAGTCGTATTTCAACAAATGGCAGTATTATAGTGTGACACGTGGCAGCTAGATGGCATAATTAATAGAAGGGGCACACTTTTCAAGAATAAGGCAATTAATTAAGTGAGTGGGCATGTTGGTGAGGTGGCATATAACTCATTAGTGTGATTGGGCTAATTAAATCCCAACTCACCTTTCTCAATGGAAGTTTTGTATGCTCTTTAGAGGGTTCCTCAAGAGATTACTTGAAGGTTCCTCCTTTAGAATGTTCATAAGAAGATAAAAGTAGTATATATAGAGGTAGAAAGCATTGTAAAAGGTTGTCTTGTGAAATCATTTGTACTCGAGATTTTCTCTATTGGAGGTTTCCCCCTCAAAGAGGAAAGTGAACAATGCTTTTCGGAAATGATAAAGGTATCATATTTTGGTCCATATAGTTATTTTGATCATTGTTCTATTTCATTATGCTAAAAACTTTGATAATATTTGTGCTCTGGTTTTGCATATTAATAGTTGGTACTGTTGCCGCCTTATACACACCTTTGGGAGACGTGGAAGAAATCTTCAATCCACTCGGTGTGTCCTTGGGGGCAAGTGAGAGTTAAGGTGCTGTCACCTAATCCTCAACTCCTCCGTCTAGGCCAACTCCTAGCGA
>ML778162.1:488560-511704 GCA_009831015.1 Picea engelmannii | reverse complement strand
GGCCCTAAGAAGGGTCTTTTGCCATGGCACTGACTGTTTGGTCCCAGACCAAATACCCCAGGAGTGCACTGGGGGCCCTAGATCTCAGCTAGGGTCTTGGCCATCCTCCAGGAGAATGGCTCTCGCAGCTGCTATAAATTTAACAAACCCCATGCCCAAAAGTATTGCCCCTGTTATCCCCACTTTTTAGGGATAACTAGGAGATCATGTCTCGAGGCCCACAGGTCCTAGACATGGAGTACCGAGAGCAGGATTGACCTGAGCATGGCCCTGGAGGGCCCACCTTTTCTTCTTCCATTGTCATTGTCTTGACAGCAACAGCAGCATCCATCACCATCGGCTTGGTCCTGTATCAGAAGAGGTTCTTGCTCCATGAGGTAATTGGTCCAAGTATCATGGTATGTGTCACTTTTGATCATTGAAACCTTTAAATATATGCATCTGATTCTGTTTATCACTAACAACTGCTTGGATCTTACATTTGCCTACTTGACCATGTTTGGGGGGTTTGACAGGGTGCCCTAGCAAGCCTGTGTCTGTAGGTTTTGGTTTTCCACTGGGGGGTTTCTGAAAAGCCATCGTCCACTCCCATCATAGCACCACTCTTACATCTTGTTTCCCGCTCACCTATCCCATCCCCCTTGTCCAGGCATTGGGTTGACCTATTTTAGGACTGCACCTTACCTCGTGGGAAGAAGGGGCTAAAGGCCCAGAAGGTAAAAGAAAGTTGGTAAAAGATAAAAGCCTAAGAATAAACCTCGAGATGCTTCGCCCAGGGATCCCCGAGAAAGCAATAAAAGGCTTCTCAGCAAGAAACAAGAGGGACCCTGAAAAATAATAAAACAAGACCTAGTCAGTGGATAGGGGGTCTCATCACAAGCCAGCCTATTAGGTCCATGGGTACCTAGCAGTATGACATTGCCACCAGTTGGTTACCACGCCAGGGCAGTGACTCTTGGTTGCATGGCCAAGGGAAAGGGGGTCTCATCACGAGTCAGCCTTCTCATTTCTGCGAAAGTACTTGTGGGTAACGCTGTCAGCTCTGGTCACCATGCCAAGGTAGTGTCCCCTAATTAGCTCTTGAACAAAAAAAAGATAAAAAGAATAAAAGAATGAAAAAGAATAAAGGCAAGAATGGGCTTGGAAAGAATGCATCCATGACAGGTACAACTCGCCTTCTACAAAGGCACCCATAGGTAACACTTATGCATCCTTGGCCCTCATTGCACCCACATGCTTGGACATCCACTGACCACATCACCTCAGTTACATGGCTTGGATGAGGTCTTTCTAGGAACTTTCTTTTTCCTGTGGACACTAGCCCAATAGGACACCTTGTCCTTTTCCCCAGACTTGTATTGCAAGCTTGTGTAATGTCTTTGAGCTGTTAATTGATGTATTAGGGATTTTTATGCATATGTTTAATAATATTAATGATGAGATGTGATTGACAATGCTATGATCCCTATGACTGATGAGCCCATGGAGGGCGTAGCCTTTGATGTGCAGGACCATACCCGACGGGCAGGTACCATTTGGACCGGTACACATGAGGAGATGATCAGTTCGGACCTCCATGGGGCCGAAGAGCCCACCAGGTGGATGCTGAGACCCGTCAGGGAGCAGAGACGGGACAGAGGTTGGTCAAAGGCTTTGCACCGAAGAGGAAGAGGACGTTCCACCAAAGGCACCCCGACATAGCTTAGCCTAGGGGGTTGAGCCCTTTTCACTGAGACATTGGCCTTCGAAGGCCTGGGACGTCACCTTTGATGACCATGACGTCATCCAGCCTATTGGACGTCTTTGGAGGCAGACTGGGCAGCAGTGGCATGTGTGGCATGTTAGCATTTAATGTAAAAACAATATGATTTTGATATTATGGCCTTGTCGGCCTTTTTATGACCTAAAAAGTAAATTAGGTCACTGAAACAGTATATATTGAGAATTTTGATCCTCATTTTATCATGACTCATTTCACTCCATAAGGAGGTCTGAAATTTGCACCCTATCTTGGGTATTTTGCTGATTTAGTGAGGCGCACTTGTGGAAGGAAGACATTTTTTGGCATTTATGGTGTTTCTCTTGAAGGAAGGTGTTACAACTAGGGTTTGCATGATTATTTCTTGATGAATTGTAAGTATTTTTCTGCAAAACTTCTTGATTGAATGGTTGTAGTCTTATTTTCTTACATGTATTTATAATTTGTTGAATCAAAACCCTAGGTGACAAGCACACAAGTAGGTCCTTGTCTCAGGTCCCCTAAAAGAGAAACTTTTCAGCCATTGAAGAAGGAAAGAGCCTAGCCTTGGATACACTCTTCTCCTTTTCTTCCCTTATTGCTAGCCGTGCTTTCCAGAGGTCAAGAAGGAGGAGACGTCCCAGGCCTAGGTTATCTACACCTAGGGTTGTTTTTCTTCTAGGGTTGATGATAGAGCCTTGTTGTAGCAACACTCTCCCTCATTACACTCTCTTGTCTTGATTTTATTCTTTATGCTAGCCATTTTTGCCAAGTCAACCTAAGGAAGGAGGAGAGAGCACGAGGCCTTGCTTTAGCAACACCGGAGTGAGCCTCTCACCCCTAGGGTTTTGATTCTGAGGCCCTGCCATAGCAGCACTTCAGAACTCTTCCCTCTAGTCCTTAGCCATCCTCCTTTAACCCTTGCATCCTCTACTAAATTGACTCCATTCTACCCTGAGGCACTGATCCTAAGACCTCCAACGTTGAATTAAGACCTTGATCACAACACTCTCAAAACCCTTGAATTTCAAAAAAACCTAATTTCACTAACCCTAACCTACTAACCCTAAGTTGCTGACGTCATCCTTGGTTATTACATCTTAATTCAGCAACGTTTTACTTCATGAGCAGTTGAATGGTAGTTAAAGGCATTAATTAAGTTAAGTATTGATTTGTTGCATTGAATGCCATATCGTTCTAGTATTTATTGGTGAAGTGACATTATCTTTCATTGTTATTTTATAAACATTGACTTCGTCAATATTTACTTTCAAATTGCTTATATTGAATACCAGACAGTCTTATGAAGTACTAACCCATTGAAATATAGCTTGCATATATCTTTTTGCTGTTGTCTTGTTCCAGGCAGGTGTTCTTCATTGGGGATTTACTTTATTATTGGCTATTTAGCCGGGACTTTCTGTTTGGGTGGTGACTTGTGAAGGGGGGAAAAACTTACCTTTGTCTTATTAGCCTTTTGCCTCTTCAAAACCCCAGGTCACTGGGGACGTCTCCCCTGGGCCTAACCTCCCTAAAAGGGAAGAACCATCCCATTGTGGTGACATTGGGTGGGATTGGTTCCTTTACGCCAGTTTGGCCTTCTGTCTTATAGCCTTTTCTCCTAACTACAAACTGTGCGATAACAACCCCCATCCATGTCACTTCATTCGCATGACCTAGAGAGGGGTCCCCTTGGGAAACACTCCTAAACTTGAGGTACAATTTACCCAATAGCTCGCTTGGTCAACCCTCCCATACCTAAACTTGGCAAATTGCATAGGGTCTTTGAGCACTTGTTTATTTTGATGAGGTAGTTTTTGATGTACATACTTAGATGGCTCTTTTATTGACTTGATTTACTTATCATGATGCATTTGACTTGAGATCCTTGGGTGTATTCATTGTCTTTGCTGGACCTAGTTGGTGGACAGATTTGGAAGAACAAGCCTACCTTGGGCTTCCTTGAGGCTTCAAGCCCACAGGTTGGATAGCTTGGCCCATGCACCAAACGATGATGCTAGCCTTTGGAGGCATGAGGAGACACCATGGAGGACCTAACCCAGCCCTTTGCTAGCCCAAGGATTTCCTCTTGAGGCTAGAATGCCACTTTTGAGGAGCTTGATGTCACCCTGGGGCTAGGGTTGTGGTGGTGGTGGTGTTGTTGCTTGACACTTGGCGCGTTTTGATGGGAGAAGGCCTGGCTTGGAGGCGGAAGACCTAGCACATGAGAGGGAGGCACTAGAAGGCCCAACGAATTACACACTTCTTTATTGATCAAGCTTACAAGAGGATCGATTGCGCCACACTTGGAAAGCTTACAACTGGTACAATGACTACTTTTCTTAGAGAAGAGCCACTAGACTATATATAGAGAGAGAGACACTATGTTGTTGTTGCAAGAACCGACCAATAACCAATGACAAGCATCCAATATATAGCGAGTGAGGGTGCATATCCCAAGGGAGGAAGAGAGGACGCATGAGTGTCCTAGAATAGAAGCTAGGCGCATGATGGAAGCATGTGGAGAGTGAAAAGCAAAGTGAGAGTTAAAATCCAAGTGTGAATGAAGATGCATGGAGTTAATGCACACATGTGGATGAGGTGGAAGTGAATGAATGGTGAGTTGAGTGTGAGAAGAAGGGTTAGGTAAGGTGCATGGGTGCATGAAAAAGGCTAAAAATAACTGCAAGTCCAAGTAACTGAGACATGCTAAGAGACAAGTGGAGTTAACTGGGGAATGCGTCCACATGTAGGAGAGAAGAGAGGGCACACTTAGGGAGAGAGGATAAGTGGATGTGTGAGTGAGAAAAGTGCCCAAGTTAGCTAGAGTATGAGAGGTAGGTGGAAGCCAAAATTAACTGCCAACACATGACTTGATGTTCAGTTAACTCAAGTATGAGGACTATACGGCTAAACTTATGCTCAGTCGTTCGACCCCTTTCTCAATTATTAATTATTTATCACATGCTGAAATATTGGGAATATGCGCCCTGTGCTTAGGTGGATTCCACATTATTCTGTAGCACTTCCACATGTTGACTTCTGAGGGTGCCACTTGGCACTGCATGGATGATGACTAGACCTGCTAAATATAGAAACTTCTAAAAATAGAATCTCGCTCCTAAATTTTAGGAAACTGTCCACATCATCCAGGATGATTGGGAGGCCATTGCCACATGTCAGTGTCTAAAAATAAACACTGTCTAAAAATAAACACTGCTAAAAATAGAAAGTCGTCTGAATACCCTTGACTTTATACTCATTGATCTCGTCTTTCCGCAAGGGATCCGAATATGTGATCATAACGGACATGTGAGCCCTGGTGCTCAACCTGCTAAAAATAGTAAACTGAGTATCCCGAAAAAGATCCAAAAGACTCTGGATGTCTCAAGGATCAATACTGCCTGCTCAGAATTTGAATTCAAGGCCTGGAGCAAAACTTGCACGTCGCCCGGAAAAGTGTCATCGGGCCTAAAATCATGCAAGGACTGATACTGTATGCTCAGAACTGCTCCAAATTGTCAAGAGACCCACGAGAACCGTTTATCCTAAAAAATAGTAACACCTGTTGTATGTATACATCTCTCTCAAAAATGCCTGGAAACCAAGTGAACTCTAACTTTGAACAAAACAACCATGTACCGATCATATACCTGCCTCCGATGGGAACCAACCTCTTGCTCAACACTAGTGCTAAACTCTGGGAGAATGTCATAATGCCAGCCAAAGGAATGCATGCTCGCAAACCCTGAAAATCTTGGGGTTAACAAACCCCTAGGGATTTTGTTGATCTAACTTAGACTCCATTCACCCAAATTTTAAATGCACTAATCTGAAGTTTGCATTGGTAAACGTGATTTAAGAGATATTGATATTGTTCAAGTTGGGATCTATTCTTGATGCTTTGAGGTTGCTAAGGGCTCTAGGGCGTCTAGGTTTGCTTTGTCTTCTTGGAGCTATAACTAAACAAAAGCTACAGCCATTAGGGCTGCAGCAAATTACTCTTTTTTTATTTATAACTCACATTTCAACCATCAAAATTTGCTAGCAAGCTGCCATAATAATCTACTATTCTCAGCGCACTTTTTGGGTGGTTTACTTGTACTTTTTGTGGGTTGAAATTTTCTGCTGTAGCAATAGTTTGCTACAGCCATAAGGCTGATAATATATCTCTGCAATACTTGTTCATAGCAGCCTTATCTCTTTGCTAAAATCTTATTCTTTCACAATTGATTTATAATTATTACTAGCTTATCTCTTGCATCATTTACTTGACTTTTAGCATCTTGTAGCAGCTTCAATAATCATTTACTTGCTGATATATATTTCTGTTGACTGCTGCAAATAGGGACAGCAAGGTTAACTTGTTTTTCCATTGGATTGTTTAGCTTGTATCTCGTCTTTTCTTGTGTCTCGGGCAGGTACAATCATCTTCTGCAGGTGCTCAACTTCCTTGGCAACTATTAACCATCACCGATACTCCTTTTCAAGCTATCTTCCATTTAGTATCTTGACCTATAGCGGCATCTCTTCCATCATTTCACTTTTCGTCTCATTTTCCCCTAGGGTCACCCAGGATTCCCCCCTTGTGTTGGATGTTGATGATTGCAGCTCTGTGAGATATTCTCCAACTTACAAACCTGAGAGATGTGGATCATTGCAGCTATGTGAGTCTTTCTCTCAGCTTACAAACCTGAGAGAAAGCCCCTAAAGAAGGGTACGTGGTTCCTGCCTGATACAGAGCTGGAACGTAGAGATGACCTCCTCCACTCAGAGAGTTGAGAAGAACTCCAGATGATTATCCAATGGGAAAGGCGATCTGTCGAGTTAGATGTGCATGTGGCTAAGCACAAGGTGAATGTGTGAAATCCCAAAGTGTTGGGTGCATTGTCATTTGAACAGAAATGAAGATGATGTATTAGCCTCCTCTGAGAAGCAGAGTTGACGAGAAAACTCCAGATGATTCTCCTGTGTGAGGTAGTGGGAAAGAAGATATGTAGAGTGGACGTGCTTGTGGACGAGCACATGTGAACGTGTGAAGATCTGGTTCTCCTGTGTAATGCAGTGAGCCAGAGATATGGACATCCCTATGGATGTGCCCCTAGTGGATGAGCACTAGTGGGTGTATCAGATCCTTTGCTATATTGTACAAGAGTCAAACCTGCCTATAACCCTAATTGTAATGTAAAGGGTACAGGTCGGCCCTACCTTAATGTGACTGGTAATTAATGTAAAAGATAATTAATCTGGTTAATATTAATTATACTATAAGCTAAGTAAGGTCGGCCATGTTGTGCCAATAGACACTTTTGTTGACTGGATTAGGTTAGTATAAGTAAAGGTAAATTCCCCATTGAGGAAACATATCTTTCATGTTAGTTTGGAAATTTCAGCAAGTACACTTCTTTGGAAAAAGTGCGCACCTCTCTTGGGCGCTAGAGTTCTAGGGTTTGAGCACCCTCTTGTGTGGTAGGGTTTATGTTGGTGGTGAAGGTCTTTCTATTGAAGAATATAGCAAAGGATTTGGCTGGGTTTTCTTCCCTTGTTGAGAAGGGTTTCCCAGGATACTTCTTGTGTTCTTGTGCATGGTGCTTCTTCTTGTGATCTTGGTTGCTGCAACATTTATGTTTATGGTTAAATGATAAAAATGGAATGAACTTCATGCTTAACCTAGCTTATTGAAAAATCAACATTGGATTTATGCTTCACTAAAGCGAGGGGAGGGTTTATCTAAGGTGACAGTGGGTAGACTCTCCCACAGTTATCACCATCTTGTGGATTGGGTCGGGCTTTGCCCAACCTACAGATTGCACGAGAACAAACTTGACCATCATAAGTTGGTATTTAAGTTTTGCTTCAACCTTGAATGGAATATTGGAAGATGGAGGAAGAATGTTTTTATTACCTAAGTATCTGGGCTTCTTGCCTTTGGAATCTTCTCAGTCGGTGTTTTCTTCTTCATGTTCACTCTCTGTTAAGTGTCCTTCCTTACCCTTCATTACCACTGTACCAGTAACTGTTTTACCATTTATGTCACTGCAGCAATGCCTTGTTCCAGCCAAGTAAACCTGTCTTCCGTATCTTCTATGTCATGTTCTTCATAAGAAGTCCCTGCCATTTTTGGTTTTCTACTCCTCTCTATACCTTGCAGGGATGCTTCCCCCACTTTCTCGATATCCACTGCAAGTGTTTACCATATAGGTTGTTCACCAAGTGTTTTCGAACATGCACTCTAATACCAATATGATCCATAATGATAGGCCTATGGTTTGTGCATCTTGCCAACATGGACCATTCTATGTGGAAATTAAAATTGTATGTCTCTACAATCACTATAAAAACTGAGTTCAAGCTTCTTGATATGAATTCATCAATTGGGATGAATGGCTCTGTTCACATATGGTTTCAAGGTTTGGTTTGTTTGCTTGTAATGCCAAAACTAATGCCTACCAATGGAAAACAAGTCCACTCTACAATGTTGTCTCTGCAATTCTAATATGCCAACATAAACAATGCACTTTTTATATCTAAATGTGTAAACACAGCACTCAATCAACCATACCTCTGCCCATTCAAGATATATCTACCTACATATGTTCAAGCAAAATTCCAAATGAAAACACTACTCATCACTATCACTATAACCATGATGCAAATATGCAGTATATTCATGTGTTTGAGAGTTGATGGTTGTGGCGATTTACAATGCACACATGCTTGGAGACATATTGTGTGTATGCGTTTTGGGGTATATTGGCTTGAACCAATCAAAGGGACAGTTGCAAGTATAAATCAATGCTTAAGGGCTTATATTCCTATGTTGTGGGTGGTTTGGATAGGGCACAAGATAGTTGTAGGTAATTAATCAAATGCACAACTTGAAGGCAACTTGTTTGAAAGCGTATTGGTTTGTAATGTCCAAACATAACATAGAGACGGTTGTAGGTGGTCTTCCCTAGTTCTTTATTGACAATCAATGCAATTTCCTGCTATTTCTTGTGAGTTACACAGCACTCAAGCCAATATTTTATACTAGTAAACAGAGCAAAGGAAGGATCACAGTGGGAACAAGCCAATGATTCAATCAAGTGGTCATTAATTCTGTGATACAAACTAGCAACTCAAGTAATCAATATAAGTGGGTAAAGAATCAATTGTGTATGGGAAATCGTGGTAGCATTAATGGAATAATTTAAGGTGAAATCCATGTAATTAGCAATGCATGTGGCCTCCTAGAAAGGTAATATAAACAGGAAGACACTAGAATGAAGCAAGCAATCAACCATAATCAATTAGACACCATATGCAATAGAGATTACCTTCGAGAAACCCGAAGGAAAAGCTCCAACATCGAATTGCTATGCTCAATCTTGATTTCTCAACAATTACAGAATTCACAATGTGTTTGGCTCTCTGGAACATTACAGATTATAATCTTAGGAATTTACTCAACATTCCCTCTCTTCTATGCCAAAGAACCCCTTCTCAGTTTTGTGCTTGGGCTTATGTGCAGTGTTGGCTTTGATGGGAGCTGCTGGAAGGTCAAGCATCCCCGTCTCTTTAGCTCACCAACTACAACACATACCCCTCTCCCTTTGTCTTTCGTTGGAAACACTCCAATTGGATTCCCTTCGATTTGTCTCGTTTCTCTAATTTTTATTTTTTAGTGCTTAGAATGGCAGCTCGACACTTTGTAGGCAAGTTTATGTTAAACTAGTGTGGAGCCCTTCACACTGTCAATCGCATCCTCCGACCTCATTATCAACTTCTATAGCAATCAGCTTCGCTTTTGTAGCCCAAACTTCTAGTTTTGCCGAGCTATTTGTATTAAGTTGAGCCATCAACCATTCGATGTTTGGTTGTGGATTTGTTTTAGATCATTTAATTTTGGATTGGGGCTATTTTGTAAACCCTAGAATCTCTTCTTCAGATATATAAGAAGGAAAAGATACAAGTTTTATTCATTGAGTTTTTCTAGAGTATAGGTAGTGGGTGAGAAGGGTAGATTTTGAAGCTTTCAGTGTATTTCCTGTTTTCAAGAAAAGTAATCAATGATGTGATTTGAGTTTCAGATCTGTGTACTTGTTATTACATTCTTCAGTGGGATATGTTTTAGTATCTAGTAGATTTCAGATTGCAATTTTGATGGAAAATCAGTTTTTTTTCCCAAGTTTCAGATCTGTGTACTTGCTTTTACTTTCTTCAGTGGGACGTGTTTTAGTATCTAGTAGATTTCAGATTGCAATTTTGATAGAAATCAGTTTTGTTTTCCCAGGTAGGTAGGTTAGAAATCAAACTAGGACTCTTACCATGTGCTAAAGAATTTTAACATGGTATCAAATGTTGGATTTTCCTTATTTACAGAGCATTAGTGTTACTAGTGTTCTTTTACTTCGTTACCATTAACATATATATCATGTATTGAGCAGTAGCAACATAAACAAGAAACAGAAAATAACACAAGAGATTTATCCCAGGAAAACCCCAAATGGAGGAAAAACCCAACAACCTTTCTTAAGATAGATTCCGTTCACAAAGAAATTCCAATCAAATAAACCCTAGCACAAGTGCTAGCTTAACCAGAAATACCACCCCAGCTGCAGCAGAAGCACCATACAAAGGTAGTGCACCTCCTCGAGAAGTAGCGCACAAGAGAGAGATACCAAAAGACTGAGCAATAATAAACTATGCAGCTGCAACTACTATGTCACCTCTTCCAAACTTGCGCCTTGCTTCTGTGTAGCTAGGAGAGTGAGTGAGTGAATAAATGAGCCAAGACGTCTTCTATTTATAGTCTTCCTGGCCACTAGACCGGGTCGACTTCTTCTCTGGACAGATGTCTTTTCATTATTACTTTATTCTTCTAGGTCGACTTCTCTTCTAGGGTATTTCAATATCTGTTTAATGGATCTCTTGCTTCCGGAATCTTCTCTGCATCTAAGAAAGGTCATCTAGGATGGAAAGATCCTCCCACAGCTACCAAAACATCAACACTCCCTCTTAGCTAGGGAGGCATCTTTCACAATATCTTCATCTGGTAGTCCACTGACTACTCTGCAATTTGCTAGCAGGCACACGGCTGCTACAATGTCTTTGGTAGCTCGAATCATCAGGCACATTCTCTACGATCAAATGGTAGCGCACACAGCTACATCCAAACGATCTGGTAATCTCCATGACAATCAGCTAGTAGCACACAACTACTACAATGTCATCCAATAGATCACAATTGTTGCCAAGTAGTACACAACTACTGTCCACTGACACACAATCACTACTAGTGGAACACATCCACTGTAGTAGCACACAATTGTCCAAAGTCACACAACCTCCACTAGTGGAACACGTCCACCGAAGTAGCACACAACTACTGTCCGGAGTCACACAGCCTCCGCTAGTGGAACACATCCACTATAGTATCACATGGCTACTGTCCAAAGACACAGTCTCTGCCAGTGGTACACAACCACCGAAGTAGCACACAGCCTCCGCCAGAGGAACACATCCACTGTAGTAGCACACAGCTACTGTCCAGAGACACACACACTCCGCCAGTGGTACACAACCACCAAAGTAGCACACAACTACTGTCTGGACTCTGGAGTCACACTGTCTCTGCCATAGTCTTACGACTACGTGTGTGAGGTTTCTTCTCTTAGCAGGTCCGACAGTGCATTACCCCCTCAGTCACCTCACGTGACTGATCCAGGGAACCCTTGGCCAGAGGGGTTAGCCGACATGAAAAGAAACAACACATATCCCTCTCAACGAGGGTGGACATTCGGCAACACTCCAAGCTTGTCCCTGAAGTACTCATACTTCACTCTTGACAAGGGCTTGGTGAGGATGTCCACTAGCTGCTCGCCTGTGGATATGTACTGGAGCTCCACAGCTCCTCTTTGCACCATGTCCCAGATGTAATGATATTTGATCTCTATATGCTTAGACCTGTCATGGAATACAGGGTTCTCGGTAAGCTTCACGCAACTTTGATTGTCACAGTGTATCAAAGTTGGCTCCAATTCTAGATCAAATATCCCAACTAGCAACTTCTGGAGCCACACTGCTTCACAGCTTGCCATGCTTGCTGCGATATACTCCGCTTCTGATGTACTAAGTGCCATTGATGTTTGCTTCCTACTCAACCATGGGATCATGCTTGATCCCAAAATGAAATAGCATCCAGAAGTACTCTTCTGATCCACTACACTCCCTACCCACTTAGAATTTGTATATCCCTGCAACTTCACATCTCCACCTGAGACATATTTCAATCCATATCCAACCGTACCACGAAGGTACCTCAACATATGCTTTGCTTCCATCCAATGTACCTATCTAGGTTCAACCATGTGTTGACTGAAGGTATTCACTGCAAAGCATATGTTTGTCTTGGTGTTAACCAGGTACATCAAGGATCCAATCAATTGTTTATACATCGTGGGATCCACCAAATCTGAAGATTTGTCACTCAAGAGCTTTAGATTTATTGTTATAGGTGTGGTCATGGACTTGCAGTCCATCACCTCGAATTTCTTCAGGATCTCAACAGTATATTTTCCTTGGCTAAGGAAAATCTCATCTGATCTTTGCCATACCTCCAATCCCAAAAAATAATGCATCAAACCTCAATCCTTCATCTCGAACTATGAAGCGAGCTCCCTCTTACACCCAACTATGAGATTCTCATCTCCTATCAGAAACAGGTCATCCACATGTAGGATCAATGGCCAACCATCAAATAACTCTTTGATCTGGCATATCATGCCCTGGGTGCCTGCTTGGGCCCGTACAAAGCCTTCTTCAATCTGCAAACATGAGACTCCTTCTCATGTATCTTGTGGTTGCTCTATGTACACTTATTCTGGCTACCGAAGCAAGTGTCTCTTCATTATCTTCTCCCTCTTGCTGGGAGATCCTTAGGCCACAAATCAAACTTTGTACATCTCTATGCTGCCATCTGCAGCATGCTTGATCTTGTAGATCAACTTGGAAGTCACTATTGACTTCCCTTCTGGTCTCGAAACCACTTCTCACACATCATTCTTCATGATGGACTAATACTCCTTCATCATGGCATCCTTGCATTCCTACTTCTCAACAACTTCTTCAATGGTGGAAGGCTTTGAATCAATGATGCTGCTCATCAGCGCCACATAGCTGGAAAACATGTGCGGTTTCTGGAAATGAGGAAAACTCTATATCCCAGTCCTTCTGACTGGCTGCCTCCTCTGTCACTGCAGCAAGGTTTATCGAGACAAGGGAATCCTCCCATGAGATCTCACATCTCCTAGAAGCTTCTGAAGCTTCGATCTACCTCCTCAACTCATGGCACATGTCTGTCAGTCCTGGAAGACGCCTTTGTCTCCTATCTGAATCTGAGAAGGAATACTTTTTGAATGAAAGTCTCTAAGCCGCTGACTCTCTATGAGATCAAGTTCACTCTGAATATGCATGTTGCCTCTAAAGCTTGACTCCCTCTGACTCTATATGATCTCCAAAGCCACCTGCTTCTGCTACATCTGTTGACTTCTTCTGAAGTTTGATCTCATATGGACTGTGCTGGGAGGTTGCTCCTCCCTACTGGATACTAAGGGTTGACTCCCTCTGAAATCTAGCTCCTTCTGAGTTGGTACTTGGTGGGGCCCCCTGCCTCACCACTGGTGGAGTCATCTACTTCTCTTCATAGTATGGCTTATTAATGCCATGTATCTGTATGAGAACGTGCTTGTTTACTGCATCGTTTCTAGGTAGGCCCTTTTGGCACCACTAACTCTTCCTGATGATATGAAGAGTGGTCAAATTAACTGTACGGTCATCTTTGGAGCCTTCTTCTCCTTACATTCAATCTCCATAAGAGATACTCTTCTTCGTCTTCTACTTCACATGGGTTTGTACGTTCGTGTACACAGTTCTATGTCTCGGCTAGAGACAGTTCTAAATCGTTGCCTCCTTCAACCGTCATCGTAGTTCCTTCTCAGAGCTTTCACCTGTGACCTGCCTGGAACAAGAGACAAGAACAACTTTTCCATGGTAGCCTCCATGGAATGGTTAGTAATCAAGAACATCTCCTACAGGAGATCAATTTCATCTTGCAGACAAGTATATCATTAATAATGAACAATGAGCATTTTCTTAATGGTAATCGTACCAACAGTATTCAGGTGTACCTAAACATTTGATAGCAATAGAAAATAATGAAGTTGTAAAGACTGTTATCCTAGGTATAGTACTTACTTAAGCAACAACAATATAAAACATCAAACCTGAAATGCAAACCTGGAATCTGGCGTTGTTGTCCTGCTTGAGTTTCCTTCTATCGTTCATATGCATGGAAACACCATTGTCTAAAAGACAAATTCTTCATCCTTTGATGCCTTTGAGTGCTCTTCGACATCTGTTGCATGTGCATGGTGTTTCTTCTTCTCCTTTTCATTTCTATCTAGTCATTGAAAGGCATAATGTCCCAGCTTCTGGCAACTATAGCATCTAACCTTTGATGCATCCTTCTTGTAACGAGGTCTCTTAGACTTCTCCAGGCTGCCTTCTTCCCTTTTCTTTCTCTTCTGCACTTGGGGAACAAGTGCTTGATTTTCTTCCTTATTAGTTTTTTGTGTCTTGGATATCAGCCTGGATTCCTCTTGAGTGCAATTTGACCATAACTTGTCAAACTTGGGCAATCTCCTTCTTGCGCAAATTCCTTGGACAAATGGGTCCCATGAGGGAGGGAATCCATCGAGTGTGGTGGTCACAAGTTCAGCGTTTTCTACTCGATCTCCAATAGTTGTTAACTGCTCATTGATCTGTGAGATCCTTGTAAAGAAGTTGGCTATCGTCTTTGACTTGTTCATAGTCACATTTCTGAGTTGATGTCGTAGGGTAAGCCTCTGACTAGTGTTCTTGCTTTCATAGAGTCTGGTTAGGGCATCAAACATCTCCTTTTCATTCTTTAGTTCTGATACATTGGGTATCAGGTGATCCTTGATTGAGTCTGTCAAGATCCTCTTGGCCTTGACCTCATTCTTCTTGAACTTTGCCTTTGCTTCTTCGTCTTCGAGTTCTAGAAGCATCTTCTTGATGTGATCCAATAATTCATTCTCTTCTAGAATGAGTTGTATTCTATGCTTCCAGGATCTGAAGTTATCTACTCCATCCAATCTATCCTCAACTCTCATACTGGCTGACATTTTCGTCAGTAGAAACCCTAGCACTAAAAAACCTCGATTTTTCAAACTTCACCAAACTGCACATTAAGGGTTTGAGGGGGTGTGCTAGGTTAGGGCGCACTGCTCTGTGAAGGAATTATTCCCAATGTTTTTGGGATAGTGCTCCACGAGCTTGACAAAGTATTGCAGCTGCAAGGTGCCGCAAGGTGTCACTGTAGCGATCTTCCTTCCAGTGGTCAAATTGTTCTGGAGGTAACCAACTCTGATACCATGTTGGATTTTCCATATTTACAGAGCATTAGTGTTACTAGTGTTCTTTTACTTCGTTACCATTAACATATATATCATGCACTGAGCAGTAGCAACATAAACAAGAGACAGAAAAGAACACAAGAGATTTATCATGGAAAAACCCCAAATGGGGGAAAAACCCAACAACCTTTCTTAGATAGATTATGTTCACAAAGCAAGTCCAATCAGATAAACCCTAGCAAAAGTGTTGGCTTAACTAGAAATACCACCCCAGCTGCAGCGGCAACACCATACAAAGGTAGCGCACCTCCTCAAGGAGTAGCGCACAAGAGAGAGATACCAAAACACTGAGCAATAATAAACTGTGCAGTTGCAGCTACTACGTCATCTCTTCCAAACTTGTTCCTTACTTCTGTGTAGCTGGGAGAGTGTGAGTGAGCGAACAAATGAGCCTAGACGTCTTCTATTTATAGTCTTCCTGGCCACTAGACTGGGCCGACTTCTTCTCTGGACAGGCGTCTTTTCATTATTACTTTATTCTTTTGGGCCGACTTCTCTTCTAGGGTATTTCAATATATGTTTAATGGATCTCTTGCTTCCAGAATCTTCTTCGCATCTAAGGTCATCTAAGAAGAAAAGATCCTCCCACAACTACCAAAACATCAACAGTGGTGTATCTAAAGCCTTCTAGAATTCATGTGTGGATAGATCAACATTGAAGGAAAAAGAGTCGTTGAAGGGTTTCAGTGGGCGATATGTCTAGGCTTCAATGATTGAAGCAGATCTATGCTAGTGATCGGCACATGGATCGACGAAGGGTTGTGGGGCGTGAAACCCTAATTAATCCAATGAGTGAAGATTGGAGCTTGCTCACTAGAGTTGCAATAATGACCATTCCTATTACGTGAGAGAGCCACGTATTAAAGGGCACCTCTAACTTTACGCCATGGGAGCACAAACTGTAAAACCTCCTAGAAGCAACAAACCTTTGGTACCTTGTGGAGAAGGAGGTCAAACCTCCTACAATTCCCAAAGATCTAGCAGAATACAACAAGAATGCAGTGTACACGAAGCGAGCCCTGCTAGATTCATGGAAGGATCATCTAATCCCTCATATCACCGGGAACAACACTGCTAAGGAGATGGATGATGCCTTAGGAACCTTGTACTAGAGAGTGAATGTATCCAAGAAGATGTTCTTGAGGAATAAGCTCACTACGGACCACATATGCAAGACAGATACAGAGGCAAGCTATCTGATGATGCTAGCAAAGATGAAAGACTAGCTTGGTGCAATAGTCAAAGATAATGAGCTAGTTTGGATTGCCTTGTATGGCTTCAGTTCATCTTGGCATAACTATGTCCAAGACATGTGGTCATGAGAAGTTACCTGCTTTTGAGTAGTTGTGGAATTCTTTCATTAGAGAGGAAAAGAGACTAGAGCAAGTCTCAACTAGTTTCAGGGATGAGATGATGTACCGGACCTAGCCCTCATTAAGAATTTGAGGAGAGGAGGTAGGAAAGGAGGACCTAGGAGGGGTCAAAAGGGAAAGAAGAATCAGATTCTTCATGTTAGGGGAAGAAAGACTTGAGTCATATCCAGTGCTTTAGGTGTGACAAGCACGATCACTATGCTCTCAGTGTCCTAAGAGTAAGAATGGAAAAAGTAAGCAACAACAACAATAGTTTGCAGGCAGTGCAGATGCTTTTGGTGTGGACACTTTAACTGACAAGCTAGATACCCACTTTGCCATGGTGTCCAGTCTTTCCATGTACATAGTTTCAAGGGTTAGGTGATTGTATGTGGATAGTGGAACTTCAAGATGTATGATTTATGAAAGAAAGATCTTCAACATGTGTCAAGAGCAAGAGCAAGGAATGCTTGCGGAGTTGGGTGATGGTGCCATGTATCCTATGAAAAGGATCAAGCTCCATATCTTTCTAGACGTGTTCAAGTGATGTTCTTGAGTCATATTTTCTCCTTTGCCTCTGAAGATACCATTGTTGGTGTGTTGCTTCAAAAAAACAACCAAGGCCAAGATCAGCCCATTGCTTACATGAGTAGGGCCTTGCAAAATGCAGAGTTAAAATACCCCATGTTTGAAAAACATGCATATGCTTTGGTAAAATCCCTAAAACATTTCAAAGTCTTCATTGGATACTCCAAAGTAATTGGGTATGTTCCTAATTCAGCGGTTAAAGATGTATTGTCTCAGTCAAAAGAAATAGGTACAAGGGAAGATGGATTGCTAAAATCCAAGAGTATCACTTAGAGATCAAACCCACAAAATTGATCAAGGGGCAAGGTCTAGCTAGAATGTTGACTGAGGGAAATGAAAAGGTTTTGGGTATGATTTGTCAGAATGATGTTCTAGAGTATTCCCAAAACATATTAAGGCTTGAACAGGTTGAATGGTATGCAGATATAATTTTCTCTTTTAAAAACCTCACATGTCCAAGCCATCTTGTGGGTCATAAGAAAAGAGCTTTAAGGTTAAAATCAACTAAGTATATCCTCACTAAAGATGGGCTAGGGTGGAGAAATCCTGATGGAATAATCCTTAGATGTGTTGATGAAATTGAAGCCAAAAAACTAGTGGATGAATTCCATGTTGGATTTTGTGGTGGCCATTATGCTGCTAAAACAGTAACTCATAAAATCCTTAGAGCAGGATATTATTGGCCCACCATTTTTTCAGATGTCCATCAATTTGTAAGAAAATGTGAGCCTTGTCAACTTTTCACTGGAAAACAGAAATTAGACGCCCTCTGCAGCCGGTAGTGGTTGAAGCACCTTTTCAACAGTGGGGTTTGGACTTCATAGGAAAATTCAAGGATAATTCAAGTAATGGTTATTCATGGGTCTTAACAACCACAGATTACTTCACCAAATGGGTTGAAGCCATCCCTACTAAGTCAGCAACTGAAAAGGTTTTCGTGGATTTTCTTGAAGACAAGATAATAACTAGAGTTGGTGTGCCTTCAAAAATAGTGACAGATAATGCAAAAGCCTTTTGCTCAATAGAAATGTCCTCTTTTTGTTTCAAATATGGCATTATCTTATCACATGCATCAAATTATTATCCCCAAGGAAATGGTCAAGCTGAGTCAAGTAATAAAAATCTAATGACCATAGTCAAGAAAATTGTTGGGGAAAACAAAAGGTCATGGGACAGTAAAATAAAATATGCATTATGGGTAGATAGAATAACTAAGAAGGCTGCAACAAGAAAGAGTCCATTTGACTTGGTCTATGGTATTGATGTTAGATTGCCAATACACCTTAAGCTTCCAGCATATGGTTTACTTCAGGACTTTTCCACAGGAAATGATGCAGTTCAAAACAGGGTTAATCAAACAATAGAGTTAGATGAAAACAGAAGAAAGGCTTATGATCAGAATTGCAAAAATCAGGAAAAGGTTAAAAGGGCATTTGACAAATCAGCAAGGAAGAGGGATTTCATAGTTGGATATATAGTATTGTTATGGGATAAAGGCAAAGAAAAACCAGGCAAACATGGGAAGTTTGACAGTTTATGGTTGGGTCCATATATGATCCAAGAAATAGCGGGTCCTAATTCTTTTCACCTCATGCATTTGGATGGTGAGCCCATGAATATTCCAAGGAATGGGCAGCAGCTCAAGCTATTTTTCAAATGATGAGCAACTTGGTGTCCAAAGGGACACCCTTTGTAACGTATCTCTAACCTTTTCCCTTTGATTCTTTCAGTTTTGTATTTATTTCATTTATGTATATTGTTCATTGTATAGTCATTTCATTTGTATGATTGTTGTCAATAGCATTTCATTTATTGATTATTGTTTTTTATACATGTATTTATGTTGGATATTGGTGAGCACTCTGTTTTGTAGATTCTTAGGTTCTCGCATGCTCTCCTTCCAAAGAGATCGAACATACATCCCCATGTGGAGCTAGATGTTGACCACCTATTTCGACTAGGGGTCAACGTCATATATCATGAAGATATGTACCTAGTGGTACAACCATTTTGAAGAATTTTTGCTCAACAGGGCAAATTTTTCCCCTGGCACGCTTTTCTATGTACTCGAAATGTTTGCTCCCTTGCGTGGGATAATATTGTAATATGCTAGCATGAGTCAATTTTTGTTTAGTTACCTAGGACTTTATCATTAGGGAAGTCCTTTCATCGAGTGTTTTTTTCCTCAGGTAATTAATCTTGCTTAACTGCAATTTTAATTATCCTTGAGTTTTTCACTCACATAATTCTCCAAAGTGGTGGAAGGTGTTCTAATGATCGAGCCCTATGGATGACTAAGGTTTAGAGGTGTTGTAAATGACCATGATAGACATCTCCTAGAGTATTGCGGAATTTCGTTAATGTTTTATAGGATTTTTTTAAATAATTAAAATTCTCGCAAACTAGGGATTTTTAATTATTTTTTATGTAAAATGTAAAAAAGTGGCCCTTGGGAATTTTGTATAGGGGTATGAGTACTCAAAACAAATGGTTTATGAACCCCTACACCCTTGGACCAAGTTTCGGTTCATTTGGACAAGTTTTGTTAGGCCATTGTCCATGAGGAGTCCAAGTCGGTCAAAAATCAGCATGTAATTGGCTAAATTAAAATAGTCAATTTTTGTAAAATTCACTAAAATCATGAGAGAGAGTGGGAAAAGGTTTCCTAATGTTTTTCCTAAGTTGGGAAAGTGATTTTCCACTTAGAAAACACCCCCTTGCTAAGCCAACAACCTAAGATGATCATCTCCTTAGAAGAGGGGCACCCCCCTTCCTCATAAACTCATGGGAAATAAAAAATAATGCAAGAGGGCCCCCAAAACTTTGGGTTTAACCCCCTTTGACCCTAACTACCTTTTAGATGAGTGGGAAAGGTGTTTTCCCCCTTCCCCACTCAAGCCTCAAGCCTCACCCACCTCACTAACCCTAAAAGTGTGCCCCCCTTGAAGAGACACTCCCCCCTTGGATGTATGACACTTGAAGCTCATCCAAGTGGGGTCTCTCCTCTTCCTCATCTATAAAAGAAAGTCTCTCCTCATTTCATCATCAATTCTTAGAGCAAGTCTATTATGACAAAATTTCTCCCATTCTTTTCCCCCTCCCTCATTTTCTCATTGTAAATCTTGCTACAAGTATTTGTAGCAACATTTTGTGGATAATAAAGGAAGCTTTGGAGGATCTATTGTGTGCATTGGGAGTCTTCTTGATACTCTTCATGGTGTTCTTGTGAGGTGATATTGTGCATTTTATTTCTTGTATTTTCTAGCTTTCACTAGTTTAACTTGGAGATCCAAACAAAATATTTTGCTTGGGAATAATTAATAGTAGTATTA
Source organism: Picea engelmannii (assembly GCA_009831015.1). Taxonomy (NCBI): domain Eukaryota; kingdom Viridiplantae; phylum Streptophyta; class Pinopsida; order Pinales; family Pinaceae; genus Picea; species Picea engelmannii. The sequence goes on along the minus strand of ML778162.1, from coordinate 491,216 downwards.
CTATTAGTTTTGTGGTAGTTTCTTTCAAGTCAAGCAAAGTTTTTTGCATGCTTTTTAGATGCTCTCACCTCCTTGTGTCTTGTGTAGCAAGAAGTATACTTATTTGCAGGTCACTAGAGGATTGGAGGAGTGATTTTCAGAGTGGGAAACTCACTCATTCAATCAACCAAAGTTTCCATTATTTTCCTCTTCTAGTATCCACCATTTCCTTCTCTTTCATAAGCATTCTTTTGCTCTAGAATAATCATTTAAAACCCCACTTTTATATTTAGATTTCTCTATCTAAATTTATGTTTCATTGAGCTAAAAGAAGTTAACAAGATTCTTGGTTTTGTAGCATTTTCTAGCAAATATGGTTTGCTGATTTTTATGCAGATTTTCAACAAGAAGGAGGAGGTGCTACTTGTTTTGAGCCCCCAAGGCACTCAAAAGGCTTTCTAAAGTTGGGATATCAAATCCCCTTTCATCTTCTTCTTCTAAAGCATTGTAAGCAACCGAAGAGAGTCTCTTGGGTTTGTCTTCTCTCAAGTAAATACAAAAATCTGATATTGTAATAATTTAGGAAATATTGCCCACACCTTGCAAAGAGATTGGCCTAAAGCCATCCTTGCAAAATCGTGAAGGCTAGAGTTAGATTTATTTTCCTTGCATTTCTTTTATTACACCCACCTTGGCCAAAACGGTAGGATAGTTCTCCACTTGTGCCATTGTTGTGGGGTTGTTTTTTAAATTTCCAAGTCATTTTAATTCTTTTATTACACCCATCTTGGCCAAAACGGTAGGCTTGTACTCCACTTGTGCCATTGTTGTGGGGTTGCTTTTTCTTTCCAAAGTCATTTAAATTATTTATTTACACCCACCTTGGCCAAACGGTAGGCTTGTCCTCCACTTGTGCCATTGTTGTGGGGTTGCTTTTGCTTTCCAAGTCATTTAAATTATTTCAAAAGTAATCATATTTGTGCTTCACCTCTACCCTGTATTCACTCCCCTTGCCACGTAGTGGATCTTGGGTAACTAAGAAAGGGCAAAGGATTGGAGTTTAGTCTAATTAGGCATCCAATTGTTATTGTTTCCACCACCAAAAAGGGTGACTTGGGAGGCTACAAAGAGTGTAAGTCGGAGACGGCTTCAAGGCACTAAGTGTTCTCCTTGCTTGAGCGTCCAAGCATTCCGGATTTGACCTATGGAGCTAGGGAAGGACACAAGGGGTGTAAGTCGGGGACGGCTTCAAGGCACTAAGTGTCCTCCTTGCTTGAGCACCCAGCAATTCCTTTTGGTTGAGGGGATAACGATTTGGGGAAGTCACATAGTCTAGGCTTGTATCTTTCACATTCTAATCCCCCTAATCCAAGAGAGACTTAAAATCTATTAAAATCAACCAACTACATTCACAACATTGCACTTTAAGTTTAGCTATTTACTTTCAAAGCAATCTCATTCTTTGTATGTTTCTATATTTCAAGCAATTTACTTTCCATGTGATTTTACTTTCCAAGCAATCTACATTCCAAGCAACTTTACTTTTTCAAGCAAGTTTACTTTTCAAGCACTTTCTTTCATTGTGAATATTTACATGTATTAGAGATTCTTTATTGGTTGTAAGCATTCTTTTTCATTTGGAAATAATTGTCTAAAGATAAAAGTATTTCACTATCTAATTTATTGTGTAGATATTTCATGTATTATTCCATGTTGTAGATATTTATTTAAGTGCTCACCTCAATAAGCAAGCCTTGGGTATATTTTAGGCACTGGTCTATTTTGTTGTATTGTAAAGAAAAGGATTGTCTGTCATTGAAAGAATTGCATTTGCATTGTTTTCTTGTCATTGGGTTGGGTCTCCCTAATAAAAACCAAATTAACTCCTAGATCATTTATTAAAACTTAACTTAGTAAAGTAGGGTCAACCCCCTTTGGCTTCCCTAGGAGTGAGCCTAAACGGAAGTGGTCTAGATCGAGGTGACAGTGTATCTGGACTTAGGCTTGTGCCTCTAAGGACACACCAAGTGGGTTGGAGACTTCTCCACGTTAGTAGGTGTGTATAAGGACGACAACAGTGCTCTTCCTCCCGATTCCGATGAGCTATTACACTAAGAGGTTTCTCCAAGCATTATGCCCAATACGACCTTCTTAGTGAATTTAATTAAATTATAACCCAAAATAACTCAAAATTACAGAAATCCCCATTGAGGATTAATCATGTCGGTAATTGTATAAGGACCAAATCCCCTTTTGCGGATTGGTCATCGGACAATTACAAAGTGCAGAATAAGAAGTCGGCCCCAGCAGTTATAATGGAAGACCCAGAATTAATTAAAGGTGGGTTTACCCACCCAGAGTGAGAGGTCGGCCCTGCCAGATTGTGACCTTTCACATGTGCCAGTTTGATATAAATAAGAGGCTAGCGCCTCAATTCTAACACACAACTCACTTGCTCATTCTCTTATGAGGCAAGCTGCAATTACAAGTTGGAGAGAGGAGAAGAAGAGTGGCGCATCTCTTGGAGAGGACTTTCTGTATTGGTTTGAGTTATCTCTTGAACATAGTATAAGCTATTTATGATAAGGAAGTTTTTGTTGGGTTTTCTTCCCCTAGAGGGTTTCCCAGGATAAATGTTGTGTCTCTTGTGAATGTGTATTTCTCAGTGATCTTGTTC
>ML778162.1:430262-440385 GCA_009831015.1 Picea engelmannii | reverse complement strand
ACTCTTGTTTCTTCTTGGATGCATTCTTCCCATAAACTATCAAACTTCAGTTTCTCCGTTCTGGCACATATCGTTTGGATGAATGCATCCCAAGGTCTTGTGAGACCATTTAGGGCCGTCATTATGAGTTCGTCTTCGTCTATAGTATCTCCAATCGCTTCTAATTGTTCTTTGAATTCTGAGATTCTGGAGAAATATTCCTGAATTGTTTCTCCTTTCTGCATCCTTGAATTCTTCAGTTGAGTTCTTAGATTCATCTTCCGGTTTATGTTCTTTCCTTCATACAGTCTGGTCAAGGCATCAAACATTTCTTTCGGAGTCTTCTTAGATGACACATAAGGAATCGGGTGGTCTTTGATTGAATCTGCAATGATTCTTTTGGCCCTGATTGTGTCCTTTTGATGCTTGGCTTTTTCTGCAGCATCGTCGGGTTCCGGAATTTCTCCTTTGACGAATTTTGCTAGGTCATTCTCTTCAAGAACGAGTCCAATCCTATACTTCCAGGCACGGATGTTTTCCACACCTTCTAGCTTGTCAACAAGCTTAGTGCTTGCAGACATCTTTTACCTGGAGCTAGGAAAATGACCGAAAATGAAAATGCTCAAAATCAAATTCTGAACTTACCAGGAGGTGTGCTTGGCTGAGGCGAGTAGCCTAGTGTGTTTGGATCTGAGAAAATCCAACTTTTGCTCCTCCAAACTTGATCTGCGGATTTTTGGACTGGTGCTTCTGGTTTTTTGGTACCTCTGGTACTCTGGTACTTCCGGTACACTGGTTTTCTGGTACTTCTAGTACTTTGTGAAACTAGGGTTTCACTTTCCGAGAGATCTAGCCACTAAAAAGGTGCGCTGAGAGTGCCAAAGTAATCCTTGGGGGAGGGCGCACTTTTCTAGGTGGTTTTAGGGCTGAAAAGCTTCACCATCAAAAAGCCTTAATTTGCATGTACAGCAACAGTGACGTTTTTCACTCTTATGAAAGATGCTTCCTTCAGCTTGGCTCTGATACCATGTTAATGTTTAATCCATTATTATAGTTCTTTGCATTTCAATAGATAACAATAGCATAAGACAAGATCACTGAGAAATACACAATCACAAGAGACATAGCATTTATCCTGGGAAACCCTCTAGGGGAAGAAAACCCAACAAAAATTCCTTATTATAGATAGCCAATACAATGCCAATAGATAACTTAAGCTAATACAGAAGATCCTCTCCCAAAGATGCGCCACTCTCTCTCCTTCTTCTCCAACTGTAGTTCCGAAACTTGTCTCTCAATGAGCAAGTGAGTTGTGTGTCTAAGTGAGGCGCTAGCCTCCTTATTTATACAAATCTGGCACGTGTGAAGTGTCTCTTCACTGGCAGGGCCGACTTCTCAAACTGGGTGGTTATAACCACCTTTATTATATTTCGGGGCCTCTTGATATATTCTGGGGCCGACTTCTTCTTTTGCCTTTTACAATTACATTATGACCAATCCACAAAAGGGTATTTGGTCCTTATACAATAGCCGACATGATCAATCCACAACGGGAATTGATCCAATGAATAATATATCAAATATTAATAAGAATACACTTTGCAGTTACATTATTTCAACATTTTCAAGAGTAATAAACAATGATGTGATTCGAGTTTCAGATCTGTGCACTTGCTGTTACTTTCTTCAGTGGGATGTGTTCTAGTATCTAGTAGATTTCAGATTTAAGATTTGATAGAGATTTCAGTTTTCTGTTTTCCTAAGTAGGTAGGTTGCAAATCAGATTAGGACTGTTACCATTTGCTGAGCAATTTCAACACCCATTCCCAAATAGATAGAAAAATACTTTTGTTCATATCTAGATACCTGAAGCTCCTGAAATGAGGTTAGAATTAACGAACAAGCAACAAATAGCTACTAATTAATGATAAGTTTATCTTAACATGTCTAATATATTGCAGCATTTCTCCATGTTTAAAATCAGTGTAGAAGCTTATGTCAATGTGGAAATGGTAGCACTTTACCATTAACCTACCTAAAGTGAGGTGACGCAGTCCTTAACAAGAATAATATTCTTTATTTCTGTAGTTTAAATAAGATCTTTTAACAACGTACCTGCATAAGATCTTGGTTCTGTAATCGACTATTATTTCCAAAAATGCTTTAGTCTTATCCTGTCTATTATTTCTGTCTTTGTTTGACTAATTTTGCTGACAAATTTAATGAGTACCAGATTTGGCAAGAGATAATTACATGATTGAGATAAAGCAAACATCTAAATTATTCTTTATTAGGGTAATGCTTGAATATATCATGTTTAAAGGTATGTCAACCCACTTATTACAACCTCTCTAGTATTATATTTTAAAATTATTTTACGTTCTTCCAAACCATTGTCCTCGTTATTAGGCAGTTTTAGTGGTTTCAACATGTAGAAGAAGATGACATTATGATCCTTAACATTAACTTTATTAGGTTGTCTTCTACCTAAATGGTAATTTGAATCATGTTCCCCAATCTATAAACCATTTTAATACAATGCATGGTTCTTCATAGCTTTCTCTGAGCAAAGTTCTTATTATTTGCTTCATGGTTTCTGTTCATATGGCCTCCTTTAGTGATTCTATAATGCAATTGAAATTGAATACAGGGTCTTAGTTGCATAAGGCCAGTGTCAACAAACATGGTACATGTGACCATGGTAGTGGATTTAGAATCTTTTCCAGAATTATCAGTCCCAGTAATTACTAATGTAGGCTACTAACGCATATAGAATAAAATGGAGGAAGACTGAAAGAGAAGAGGAGAGAGAAGGTTCACCTGACGACATCCATCCAAACCTTCAGCAGAAACCTTTCTTCCTTGTATGCCAAGAGTATCTGCAATCATATAGGCAATCACTAACCAGACATATCTCAATGTAAATCAAATTTAGCATATTTGGTCACTTTCAGTCTAAGGAATCTGCAGATTCAAATAAATGCATAATTGTAGAGGGTTAGTGAATAAGAATAAAATTTCTACTTCCAACAACGGTATTGTGACAAGTTCAATCTCCATATTCTCCTTTAAGAACAACACACAGTGCAAAGACAAATAAAATTTAAGAATTGCACAGCCTGTGAACATCTAGTATTGACAAAATAAAGACTTTAGAAGACTCCTGCAATTATCACCTATATGTCACAATAAATACAATATTTGGGAGTCTCCTTAGATATCGCTTGCAATTTATTGTGACAAGGACAATAAACCACAAATTATCGCGATATGAACAGAAATTATCACTGGGTTGTACAAAAAAAGGCTGTTATCTGCTGGAGGATTTTGAAGAGTTTTCAATGTTAAATTTCTGAACCCAGCACCCGGCAATTACTTCCTAGTAAACTCTTGCTTCAATAAACTTATTAAGCAGATTTTTACTGAATAAAAGCACGGCCGAGTTTTAACGATCTAAATTAATAAATCAGCAAAAGCACAATAAGGAAACCATACACATTGCACATGTAATTTTCTGGGTAAATACCCCTGGAAAAACCCTGTTACCCACAAGTTTGTGTGGTAGCCATAGGATTTTCCTGGTGGCGTATGGGAAACTTGCATAAGAAATTTTGAAACTTCGCTGGTGGCAGAATGGCTTCATAGGAATGTTGAAGCTGCTTGTGCTATAGCCTTGGTGTTTTACAGTACTCTTTCCAGCAGTGTTTGGACTTGAGGAATGCCGCTAGAACCAATGACTGCCAAGCATCTGACAAGGTTGAAAATTCAGGGATTCATGAGCAGTACAAGGGAATTCTAGGAAGTGCCACCCAGTAGTACATGGAGATCTGCAGTAATGGCTCTTTCCAACAGTGCAAAACTCGTAACAAGGGGGAAACAAATTGGTACTAAGGGCTTCTATGTTATACATGCAGTTTTCTCAGGATTTCAGGAAGGCATGCCCAGCGTTGAGTAAAATTCTGGTCTATTGTAAGAAGAATGATGTTTCCCCCAACCTTACCTTATATTCCAGCATGAAGATACAACATTTTCCAGGAAATCTGAAAGGATAAAATACACTATTTCTGGCTGTATATGACTGCACTGTTATGCACAGATCGAGGTTATACATATTCTATGTCCTGGCATTAAAACTCAGCCATCTGGGAATCTATCACTCACGGAAAATGATTACATATCAGAATGTTTTATCATCTTGTCTAGCATCATTCAAGGAGCATTTGGACCCTCACAAAGTCACACATGCAAATCATATGCAACTTATGTATATCAGAATGTCTCGGCAGCTTATGGCGTCGATACCATGGATGCTTATAAAGGGCCAGGAAGGAACTCTTACAATCTTTCAGCTATCCATATTTCTTTATGCAAGCATACAAGATTTCTTCTTATAACTAATATATGTGTTGATCCAAGCAGCAGAGACCAATTTGTGAACACAGAAAACCCTGTCATGGCATTGGTGGCATTTCTTGCTGCCATGGTTGGCCCTGAAGTAGTTTCAGGTTCAGCTCAAGGTGCATTGAAAGTAATATCTGAAGAAGCACCTGCCATTCAGCTTGCTGCAAGGCATTGCTTTCTACTTGAGGACCCTCCGAGTGATACCAAAGATAATACAAATGAAAGGTCAGATGCACAGAAACTGAAGAATGGAACTCTATTACTAGAGCATGGCAAGAGTTCTGAAAAGGACACATCTAAGACAGAAAGTGCTTCGGCTATACCTGAAGCACCAAAAGGAACGGATATGGTGGAAGCAACACCATCCAGACAACAGCCCCAGGTTGGAGAGGTTTGTTCCAACTTGGCAATAAGTAAGGAAGATACAGGTTAAAACCATGGAATCTCTGTATATGCTTGTCACAAATAAGCGGAACAATATCCTCCAGGATCTTGACACTGAGGTTTCTCTGAGGTTGACACTCTGAGGTCTGTCCCAGCAAAAGGAGGTACAGTCTGAACATTACTTGACTGAGGAAATCACAGAAAAATGCTCAGCGAATTGGTGCCTTAAAGGAGTGAAATGTGTATTTAGGGTTATATATATACACTTTGGCGTTGGAATAAAATTAATGGAGCAAGGCCGACCTATGTTGGACATTAAATTGATTTTTAGGTGAAGATATAGGCAGGGTCGACCCATACTTTAAGACGTATAATCTGAGCCGATTTTTGAACTTGGAGGGCCATTGGAGGTAGGATATGGTGTTTGGGGCTTTGAAGCCATGTTTGGAGAAAGCTTAGAAGATCTTGGTGGCGTTGCTTGTGGAAGAATCCAGCGTTGAAGGGCCTTTGGAGGCTGGATGCTGTACCAAAGCCCCCTTATTCCCCTCATTTGAGGAAAATGGTCATCTTTCAGGGCTCATCCCCCTTAGATTTTGTACATGTGGCATGAATGCCCCCCAAGTTCTATTATTTTGGATTATTTTATTGTTGTAGAGGACCTTTTGCCCCTCCATAGGCTAGATTAGGGGAATTAGTCTAAAATTTATTTTTTGATGTAAGAGGAAGTTGAGCCTTTCCCTTATAAATAGAGAGGCACTTCACTAATTTTCATCATCACATCTTGAGGGATTTTTCCCTTGAGAGGTCTGAATTTCTGAAATTCTCTTGCTCTCTTAACTCACACGCTACTCTTCGAGAAGGATTGTTGTGGATGGTTTCCTTTCTTGGATGGTTATTTTCTGCAACTAGGATTTGAATGGTCTAGCAACTTGGAAGGAGTAAGCAATTTGCTGCAATTTCTTGTCTCTTGCTAATGTTAAAGGTGTTAATTGCTATATTGTTACAAGTTTCTCCATCTTGTTGAAACCCTAGGAAGGAGACATAAGTGTTTCTCTCCTTTATAAAGTCTTATTGTCCAAATTTGTGAAAACGTTCTTTGCTATAGTGTTAAAAGCCAAAGGCCCAAAAGTGCTTCCACTTTAGGGTTTTAACCCTAGTCTTTGATCCATGACCTACGTGGGATAAGAAGAAAGAAAATGGCACCTCTTGTCGTCCTAATACACACCTACAAGCGTGGAGAAGTCTCCAACCCACTTGGTGTGTCCTTGGAGGCACAAACCTAAGTCTAGACCCACTGTCACCTCGATCTAGACTACTTATGTCTAGGCTCACTCCTAGGGAAGCCAAGGGGGGTAGACCCTATTAAACTATGTGAAGGTTTTATTAAAGTTCTAGAAATTAATTGATTTGTTGATTAGGGAGATCCAACCCAATGACAAGCAAACCTTTTATTTCATAAAACAAAAGTTAGACCAATCCCTAAAGATTATCCAATTCCACTTATTCCAATATACACAAAAGAAATATACTTCTACAAGAATGAAACAAATTTATGAGATATCTACACAATGAATATGAAAAATAACCTTACACTTAAAACAATTATTCCCAAATGAATAAAGAATACTTGAAATAAAGAATGCTTTGAAAATAGATATTCACATGAAAGGAAATTGCTGAAAATGAAATTGCTTGAAACAAAATGAATAGCAAAGCTTGAAATGTAGATGTTGTGAAAAGTGTGTAGGTTGCTTTTAGTAGATTTTTTAGGTCTCTCTTTGACTTAGGAGCAATGAGATGTGAATGTTGCAAACCTAAGTTATGTTCCTACCCCAAGTCATTAACCCTTCAACCAAGAGGAAGTGTTGAGTGTTCAACAAGGGAACAACAAGGTTCCCCCCTAACTCCAAAGGTCAAATCCAAGATGTTTGGGCTCTCAACAAGGAGGACACTTAGTGTCGTGAAACCGTCCCCGGCTTCAACCCCTTCTAGTCTCCCAAGTCACCGATTTTTAATGGTTTTAGCAATAATGGAAGTGAGTGCCTAATTAGACTAGCCACACAGTCCTTTGCCATTTCTTATTACCCAAGATCCACAAAGTGGTTGTTAGCCTCATAATCCTAAAGTTCTATAGTCTAAGTATTTTCTAGTATAAATGTTTTTAGAAATTAATTTATTCTAGTTTGTTAGGATAAGGACACCTAGCTTCTATGAAAAGGACATCTATCATACTCATGTGATTATGTCATTGGTTGTTCTCCTAGTTTTTAGTTTAGAGTTAAGCTATATAAACTAGCTCCTTCTTCAACTTCCTCTTCAAGTGAGGTTAAGGAGTATATTATGAATTTCAGATTGTAATCACTTTTTCCTTATTAATAAAATTATGTGTCTGAGGACACTTTATGAACAGTGGCCAGGGGAGGGAATACGGGGCAAATGGTGGGGCAAAAAGTTTGATTACTTTGCAAAAATAGAAATTATAACTAGTCGTTACGATATTGCAAGGGTGGCAAAGCCACTCACATGCAAGGTGTGGGCACAAAAAAAAAATATGATAACTTAAAATAAATGAAATAGACAAACTAGCCACACAACTTTGCCTTAAGGACAAAGGTGGGAAAAGTAAAATAACTTTGCAAACCTCAACTATGGCACAATGTGGAGGACAAGCCTAACGATTTTGTGCCAAGGTGGGCAAACGAATTTAAAGTAAAACAGGTTAATACTAGCCACTCAACCTTTTCTTTATGGGAGAAGTGGGGCAAACAAACTAAGCAAAAATCAGAAAATTAAGTTTTAAACTAGCCAGCACGGTTTTGCAAGGGTGGTAAAGCCACTCACATGCAAGGTGTGGGCATAAACAAATTCAAAATACTTTACAATTTACAAATGATGAAGATAAGAAAAGAATGCAAGCACAAGAGACTCTCTTGGGCTGCTTACAATGTTTTAGAACGGGAAAAAGGTAAAGGGATCTTGCACCACTACTCTTGGATGATTCCTTGAGCTTTTTGTGGCCAAGATCGGACAACACCTCCCCTAAGACTGGCGAAAACCTACATAAAACAGCAAGATATGCTTGCAGGAAATTGCTAAAAATCAATTAAAATGAGTTAGTTTCGGTTAGTATATTAAACAGAAATTTTTATGTACAAAATCTGAATTTAAAAATTGATTGGAAAGCAAGATTTAGAAAAGAAATAAGATCAGAAAATAGATAAGAAGGAGCTGAAATTATATCAGAAATTTTAGTGAAGAGAATTGAAGCTTTGGAGTCTACTCTTCCAAGCTTTGGTAACCTGCAAAGTTGTAAATACTTGCTACACAACAAGGCAAGAAAGTGAGTCTTTCAAAATGGTTCACAAAATACTTTGCAAACACAAAGAAAAGCAACTCACATAAACCTGCTTCAATACTACTATAGATTTATCCCTAGCAAAATACTTTACTTGGGGTTTTTCCAGTAAAACAATGTGAGCAATGTTGTCGTCCTTATACACATCTACTAACGTGGAGAAGTCTCCAACCCACTTGGTGTGTCCTTGGAGGCACAAACCTAAGTCTAGACCCATTGTCACCTCGATTTAGACCTCTTCTGTCTAGGCTCACTCCTAGGGAAGCCAAGGGGGGTAGACCCTATTAAACTATGTGAAGTTTGTTATATGATCTAGGAGTTAAATAAATTAATTCGTTAAGAAACCCCACCCAATCAAAGGCAGCAAATGCAAGGATGCAAATTCTTCGATGACAAGCAAACCCGTTATTTAAAAAGAAGCAATTAGACTTGTTATCGCGCAGTTTGTAGTTAGGATAAAAGGCTTGAGTCTTGTAGGTCAAACTGGCGTAACAAGAACCTATCCCACCCAATGTCACCACGATGGGATGGTTCTTTCTCTTTAGGGATGTGAGGCCCGAGGGAGACGTCCCCGGTGACCTGGGGTTTTGAGGAGGCAATAGGATAATAAGACACGGATAGATTCCCCCTCACAAGTCACCACCAAACAGACAGTCCGGCCAAAGGCCAATTAAAAGTAAACCCCCAAAGATATACCTGCCTAGAACAATGAAACAGCAAACTAATATATGCAAGTTATATTTCAATGGGTTAGTACTTCGTAGATTAGTTGACTATCTGAATACTATATAAGCAATTTGGTATTAAATGTTGACGAAGTCAATGTTTATCAATAGCAATGAGAATTGTAATACTTCATCAATAAATATTGAAACAATATGGCATTCAAAGTTAAAAAAGATCAACACTTCAATCAATTTATGCCTAAATTACCATTCAATTGCTCATAAAGTAAAATGTTGTTGCACCAATGATGTAAATAGTCAAGGATGACGGCAACACTTAGGGTTAGTAGGTTAGTCTAGGCTAGGGTTAGTGAAGTTAGGGTTGTAATTCAAAGTTTTGAGAGTGCTTGGATCAAATCCACTTCAACACATGAGGTCTTAGGATCAGTGCCTTAGGGTTTAATGGAGTCAATAATGAAGGGCGCGGGAGTTGAAGGAGATAAAGGTCAAAACGGCTGAGGACTAGAGGGAAGAGTTTTGAGGTGTTGCCAAGGCAAGGCCTCAAAATCAAAACCCTAGGGGAGAGAGGCTCACTCTGGTGTTGCTATGGCAAGGCCTCGTGCTCTCTCCTCCCTCCTTAGGTTGACTAGCAAAACGGCTAGCTAAGGGATGAAGCATGAAACCAAGAAATAAAAATCTAATGAGGGAGAGTGTCGCTACAGCAAGGCTCTTTCATTAAACCCTAAAAGAAAAACGGCCCTAGGATGTCTCCTTCTTCTTGATCTCTAGATAGTACGGCTAACAATAAATGAAGAGACAAAGAGGGTGTAGCTACGGCTAGGCTCTCTCTTCTCTATTAATGGCTGAAAATTTCTCTATCAGGGGACATGAGACAAGGACCTACTTGTGTGCTTGTCACCTAGGGTTTTGTCCAGCAAAATCATAAACACATGCAAGAAATTAAACTACAACCATTCATTCAAGAAGTTTTGTAGAAAAATACTTACAATTCACCAAGAAATAACCATGCAAACCCAAGTTGTAACACCTTCCTTCAAGAGAAATGCCAAAATATGCCAAAAATGTCTTCCTTCAACAAGTGCGCCTCACTAAATCAGCCAAATACCCAAGAGAGGGCGCAAATTTCAGACCTCCTTATGGAGTGAATGAATGATGATGAAAAAATGAAGGAGAAAATCCTCCATTTATACAATATCATGACCTAATTTTACCTTTTCGGTCATGTAAAAGGCCCGACAAGGCCAAAATACCAAAATCATATTGTTTTGCATTAAATTGTCAATTTAAATCCTAAATCAAGCTGAAAAGAGAGTAAAAG
>ML778162.1:398379-418596 GCA_009831015.1 Picea engelmannii | reverse complement strand
CAACCCTGCAAATAGGTCAACCCAATGCCCGGACAAGGGGAATGGGATAAATGGGCGGGAAATAAGATGAAACAGTGGTGCTATGATGGGAGCGGACGATGGTTTTTCATAAGTTCCCCAGTGGCAAACCAAAACCTCTGGGCACAGGCTTGCTAGGGCACCCTGTCAATTCCCCCAAGCATGGTCAAGTGGGCAAATGTAAGATCCAAGCAGTTATTAGAAATAAAAGGAATCAGATGCATATATTTAAAGGTTTCAATGATCAAAAGTGACACATACCATGATACCTGGACCAATTACCTCATGGAGCAAGAACCTCTTCTAATACAGGATCAAGCCGATGGTGATGGATGTTGTTGTTGTTGACAAGACAAAAGATGATGAATGAAGAAAAGGCGGGCCCTCCAGGGCCATGCTCAGGTCAACCCTGCTCTCGGTACTCCATGTCTAGGACCTATGGGCCTCGAGACATGATCTCCTAGTTATCCCTAAAAAGTGGGGATAACATCTGGCTCCAACTCGTGGACATGTGCTCACCGTAGAGCGCATGAGAACCTCAGCATCTCTGGCATAACCTACAGACCTGCTCAATCTCGATAGGAGTATCAGTAACAGAATTGGGGCGGTAATGCCACCCCAGCATACATATCAATATATATAGAGAGACTGAAATAAAACAATCAATAATGCAAATGTGAAAGTAAACTAACATGCAATGCAAATGGTATAATACACGAAAACAAAATGCCTACTTACATGTACTTACATGTGAAGTTAGGTTACCCCATCCTGGTGGGGTTTGAGGAGGTGCCTGCTAACGGGCACTGTGCGCCTTTGTCCCTCCAGTGTAGACAGGTAATAAGAGTCATTAACTGACTTTCTTCCAACCTTAAAAGGGCCAAGCCAAAAATGATTGTTTCCTTTGATATTAGTAGGCTTCCCTTTATTGGCATCCCACATCCATACTACGTCCCCCTCCTTGTACTCTCTGACTTTGAAATTGGTCGTTCCCGAACAACCCTGGTGTATTGTGTAGAGGGAGGTGGGTGGGATTCTGCTATAAAGATTTCCTGCTGCGAAGGACGTATCCGTACATCATCTTCCACCTTCTTTAGTATTTTCGCAGTCTTGGATTCCTGGCCTTTGAACTCGTCCAGGAGTTGTTGGTATTCCTCTTTCTTGATCCATTTAATATGATTAGAATTTTCCTTCTTTGCAAAAGGCCTATCTTCTGGAAAATATTTATGAGGAGTCTATCTGGTTTTGTCATCTTTGATGGAATCACTAGGCTCTTGCACATAAGTTGCAGTCACAGGTACATTCTGGATACGACCAATAGTTCCATCTTTCAATGGTCCATCTGATGCTTGGAAAAAGTTGTCAAATCGCTCTTTGACAGATGGTACCTTGATGACTTCTCTCAAAGGGATGGTTACAAGCATCTTGGATAATGCCTCTTCAAGGTCGAAGTTCAGGTTAACCCTTTCAGTCTTGGATGTTTTAGGAAAGATTACATCCAAAGGTGGGTTTTTTGTTTGGTCAGCGGCAGGTTGGTTCAACTTCTTTCTTCTATACACCTGGAACTCTTGTTTCTTTAGCTTTTCTTTTGATTCCTGGTCTAGTTTGTTTATTACCGCCATTCTAGCTGACCTGGCTGCTTCTTTTATGGCCTCTTGATGCTCTTCAGCGATGATATTGATTTGAGGGCCTTCTATGATGTGGTCTATATTGTTCACTTGTTGATGGCCACCATTACTGTAAGGACACTCATGTTCCCAATGTGCTTCACTACATTGAAAACACCAAGGGTTTTTATCCACAATGTCGGTGCTTGGAACTTCTATGTCTTTGAAAACATCTTCGTTCCACTCAACGATATTACTTACTCTCTATACTGGATAGCCATCTTCATCTGAATCTTCAGAGATATTAGAGGCATCGTCGGGATAATCACCCCAATCTATGTCTTCTTCTGTCAAGGGAAAAGCGGGGAAATCTTGAAACGAGTATGGATCCACTGAAAAGGGTGTTTGTTCATCCTGCTCAGAATGACCGGTTTGTAATAGTGTGGGAATCCCCTTAAAAGGTAATTGGTCATCCGAGTCTTGCTTTGTTAGAAAATAAATTTTCAACATTTCACAAATCCTTTTAACCCTTTGCAAGATACAGGACATACTAGTGCTTAAATTGGTTCCACAATGTACTCGGGGCTCTTCAGACCTATTGGTTTCACTCATATCTTGATTTTCTAACATTGGTGTGTTTAAGACAAACAAGGAATCTTCAAAGTTAGGTTTTTTATGAGGGGCCATACCCAAATCCTCGGATGGTTCATGTTGTCTTGAGACGTTTAAGACATTGTTGATGTTCGAGAAAGTTGTGCTCCTTTTCCTTTTGGGAGGCATGAGTTTTACCTAAAGAATTTCTGGGAACTTGGGTTCAGCTTCGGTGATATCCTCGTCACTAGATTCCCAAGGGTCATTATTGTACGAGAGATTGACTTGATGGATGTAGTCTTCAAGGTTCTTCTCAATCTGACAAGCAAAATCTTGTGCTTCTTCTAGAGTCGAGGGTGACCGATCTTTGAGAGCAAACTGCAAAACTCCTTCCAACGAGTTCAAGTAGTGTTGGAGGACAGCTTCTTCTGAGAAACTAGGTCTGATCTTCTTGAGGAGAAGGTTGAACCTATCATTGAAATCCCTAATGCCCTCGCTAGAGGCTTTGCAAATATCAGTATATTGAGAGTAAAGGGAATCCATGCTTTCTTTTTCACACCAATCTTTCTTGAAGGCTTGTTCAAAATCTTCAGGGGTTTTGATGCTTCCTTTCGAGAGTTTGTTAATCCATCTTCTGGCACTTCCAGTGAGTGAGCTCACAAAGATCTTTAAAAAGACATCGAGGTGTTCTTGTTCAGATTGGTCAAACTGGAATGCATCACAGAAGTCGGTCCAATGAGAGTTGCCATAGGATCCATTACAGAAGTCGACCTTCTTGGGTAGAACATGTAACCCCCCTTGGGTGTTAGGTAAGCTTAAAGGGCCAAAGAGTTCTTTATGAGACCATTTGGGAGAACTTACAGGGGTGACAGGATTTGTGGAGGTCATAGCAGTAGATGAAAGTATATACTGACGCCCACTACAGGTCGTCATTAGTTATTTGTGGAGTCGCCAGATGATTTGCTTGAAATCATCAAAGAAAAGGGAAAACACCCTAGTGGAGTCGCAAGGTAAGCTTCTAAGATAAGGCTTCTGAGGCAAGGCTTACCGAAAAGTGTCGTTTTGAGGAGAATTGACTCAGTGTTCCCCGGCAACGGCGCCAAAATGTTATCGCACAGTTTGTAGCTAGGAGTAAAGGCTATAAGGTAGAAGGGCAAACTGGCATAACAGGAACCTATCCCACCCAATGTCACCACGATGGGTAGGTTCTTTCTCTTTAAGGAAGTTAGGCCCAGGGGAGACGTCCCAGGTGACCTGGAGTTTTGAAAAGGCAAAAGGTTAATAGGATGAAGATAAGTTTTTCCCCCCTTTCACAGATCACCACCAATCAGAAGCTCCAGCTAAACAGCCAATAATAAAGTAAAACCCAATGAAGAGTACCTGCCTGGAACAAGACAACAACAAACTGATATTTGCAAGCTTATTTCAATGGGTTAGTACTTCATATCAATCAAGAACTATATGATGTTCAATATAAGCAATTTTGAAAGTAAATGTCGACGAAGTCAATGTTTACACAATAACACTGAAAAGATAATGTCACTTCGCCAATAAATACTAGAACGATGTGGCATTGAATGGGATCAATCAATACTTTATTAAACAAATGCTTTAAACCATCATTCAATTGCTCACAAATTAAAATGTTGTTGCATTGAGATGAAATAACCAAGAGTGACGTCAGCAACTTAGGGTTAGTAGGTTAGGGTTAGTGCAGTTAGGGTTTTTAAATTTAAGTTTTGAGAGTGTTGGGATCAAGGTCTTACTTCAACGTTGGAGGTCTTAGGATCAGTGCCTTAGTGTTAAATGGAGAAATTATGAAGGACACAAGAGTTGAAGGGGATGAGACTTAAAGGACTAGAGGGATAAGTTTTGAAGTGCTGCGAAAGCAGGGCTTCAAAATCGTAACCCTAGGGGAGAGAGGCTCACTCCGATGTTGCTAAAGCAAGGCCTCGTGCTCTCTCCTCCTTCCCGGCAAACAGCTAGCTCAAATGAAATACAAAGTCAAGACAAGAGGGTTTAAAGAGGGAGAGTCTTGCTAAGGCAAGGCTCTTTCATCAAACCCTAAAAGAAAACGGCCCTAGGTGTAGATAACCTAGGCCTGGGACGTCCTCTTCCTCTTTAAGTCAAAAAGGTACGGCTAGCCAAAGGGAAGAAGAAAAAGGAGTGTAGTTATGGCTAGGCTCTCTTCTTCTTCTTCAATGGCTAAAAGTTTTTCTATCAAGGGACATGAGACAAGGACCTACTTGTGTGCTTGTCACCTAGGGTTTTTATTCAGCAAAGTATAAATACATGTAAGAAATAAGACTACAACCATTCAATCAACAAGTTTTGCAGAAAAATACTTACAATTCATCAAAAATAACCATGCAAACCCTAGTTGTAACACCTTCCTTCAAGAAAAACACCATAGAATGCCAAAAATCTCTTCCTTCAACAAGCGCGCCTTCCTTAATTCAACCAATAACCCAAATAGGGCGCAAAAAATCAGAGCTCACTATGAGTGAGTAAGTTGTGATGCTAAAATGAGGATCAAAATCCTCAATATATACTATATCAATGACCTAATCTTACTTTTTTAGGTCATAAAAAGGTCGACAAGGCCATAATGTCAAAATCATACTATTTTTACATTAAATGCTAAGTAAAAACCCTAATTAAGAAAAAAAAAAAGAGTAAAAGCCCCTTCAAAGGAGGTGTTAGCCCTTTCTAGGGCAAATGAAACATCCAGGAGCAAAACGTTAGCCCCCCAGGGGCCTCTCCAACATGCCACACGTGCCACTGCTGCCCAGTCTGCCTCCAAAAGCGTCCATGAAGTTGGATGACGTCATGGTGAAGATGGGGACGTCCTAAGCCTTCCAAGGCTAGCGTTCCACTAAAAAGTGGTCATTCCCCCTAGGTCTAGTCATGTCGGAGTGTCTCTGGGGGAACGTCCTCTTCCTCTCAAATGAAAAACCCCTGATCAAGCTCTGTCCTGTCTCTGCCCCCTAATGGGGTCTCAACATCCATCTGGTGGGCTCTTCAGCCCCATGGAGGTCCGAACTGGTCATCTCCCCATGTGTACCGATCCAAATGGTACCTATCCATCGGGCATGGTCCTGCACATCAAAAGCTACGCCCTCCATGGGCTCAACAGTCACAGGGATCATAGCAATGTCAATCACATCTCATCATCAATATTATTAAACATATGCATAAAACCCCTAATACATCAATCAATAGCTCAAAGACATTACAAAAACCTGCAATACAAGATTGGAGAAAAGGACAAAGCGTCCTATTGGGCTAGTGTCCACAAGAAAAGGAAAGTTTCCAGGAAGATCTCATCCAAGCCATGTAAGTGAGGTGATGTGGCTAGGGGATGTCCAAACATGTGGGTGCAATGAGGGCTAAGGATGCATAAATGTTACCTGTGGGTGCCTTTGTAGAAGGCCAGCTGTACCTGTCATGGATGCATTTTTTCCAAGCCCATTCTTGCCTTTATTCTTTTTCTTGTTTTATTCTTTTATTTTTTTTTCTTCTTCTTTTTCTTTTTATTCAAGAACTAACCAGGGGACACTACCTTGGCATGGTGACCAGAGCTGACAGTGTTACCCACAAGTACTTTCACAGAGATGAGAAGGTTGGCTCATAATGAGACCCCCTTTCCCTTGGCCATGCAACCAAAGGTCACTGCCCTAGCGTGGTAACCAGATGGTGGCAATGTCATACTGTTAGGTACCCATGGACCTAATAGGCTGGCTCGTGATGAGACCCCCTATCCTCTGACTTGGTCTTGTTTTGTTATTTTCCAGGTCCCTCTTGTTTCTTGCTGAGAGGCTTTTTACTGCCTTCTCAGGGATCCCTGGGCAAAGCATCTCGAGGTTTTATTTCTAGGCTTTTGTCGTTTACCAGCTGTTTTTACCTTCTGGGCCTTTAGCCCCTTCTTCCCACAAGATAAGATGCAACCCTGCAAATAGGTCAACCCAATGCCCGGACAAGGGGAATGGGATAAATGAGCGGGAGATAAGATGAAACAGTGGTGCTATGATGGAAGCGGACGATGGCTTTTCAGAAATTCCCCAGTGGAAAACCAAAATCTATGGGCACAAGCTTGCTAGGGCACCCTGTCAATTCTCCCAAGCATGGTCAAGTGGGCAAATGTAAAATCCAAGCAGTTGTTAGAAATAAAAGGAATCAGATGCATATATTTAAAGGTTTCAATGATCAAAAGTGACACATACCATGATACCTAGACCAATTACCTCATGGAGCAAAAACCTCTTCTGATACAGGATCAAGCCGATGGTGATGGATGTTGTTGTTGCTGACAAGATAAAAGATGATGAATGAAGAAAAGGCGAGCCCTCCAGGGCCATGCTCAGGTCAACCCTGCTCTCGGTACTCCATGTCTAGGACTTGTGGGCATCGAGACATGATCTCCTAGTTATGCCTAAAAAGTGGGGATAACAGGATGCTCAACAAGGGAACAACAAGGTTCCCCCCTAGCTCCACAGGTCAAATCCAAGATGCTTGGGTGCTCAACAACGAGGACACTTAGTGCCATGAAACTGTCCCTGGCTTCAACCCCTTCTAGCGTCCCAAGTCACCTCTTTTTAATGGTTTTAGCAATAATGGAAGTGAGTTCCTAATTAGACTAACTACACAGTCCTTTTCTCTTTCTTATTACCCAAGATCCACAAAGTGTCAAGGGGAGGGAATACGGGGCAAATGGCGGCGCGAAAAGTTTGATTACTTTGCATAAAAAGAAATTCTAACTAGCCGTCACGATATTGCAAGGGTGGCAAAGCCACTCACATGCAAGGTGTGGGCACAAACAGAAAAATATGATAACTTAAATTCAATGAAATAGACAAACTAGCCACACAACTTTGCCTTAAGGACAAAGGTGGGCAAAATAAAATAACTTTTAAAACCACACAACTATGGCACAATGTGGAGGACAAGCCTACCGATTTTGTGCCAAGGTGGGCAAACGAATTTAAAGTAAAACAAGTTAATACTAGCCATTCAACCTTCTTTTTGTGGGAGAAGTGGGGCAAACAAACTAAGCAAAAATCAGAAAATTAAATTTTAAACTAGTCAGCACGATTTTGCAAGGGTGAAAAATCACTCACATGCAAGGTGTAGGCATAAACAAATTCAAAATACTTTACAATTTACAAATGATAAAGATAAGAAAAGAATGCAAGCCCAAGAGACTCTCTTGGGATGCTTACAATGCTTTAGAAAGGGAAAAAGGTGAAGGGATCTTGCACCACTAATCTTAGATGATTCCTTGAGCTTTTGTGGCCAAGATTGGGTAGCACCTCCCCTTAGACTGGCGAAAACCTACATAAAACAACAAGATACGATTGCTGGAAATTGCTAAAAATCACTAAAAATCAGTTAGTTTCGGTTAGTATATAAAATAGAAATTTTTAAGTACAAAATCTGAACTTAAATAAGTGCAGAAAATAGATAAGAAAGTGTTGAAATTATATCAGAAATTTTAGTGAAGAGAATTGAAGCTTTGGAGTCCACTCTTCCAAGCTTTGGTAACCTGCAAAGTAGTAAATCTTGCTACACAATTAGGCAAGAAAGTGAGTCCTTCAAAATGGTTCACAAAATACTTTGCAAACTCAAAGAAAAGCAACTCACATAAACCTACGTCAATACTACTATAGATTTATCCCCAGCGAAATACTTTGCTTGGTGTTTTTCAAGTAAAACAATGTGAGCAAGATGAACATATATTGCAGAAATATTACCTCGCAGGAACACCAAACAAGAACACCAAGAGTACTCCAACAGAACACCAATAGATCACCACAAGAACACCAACAGATCCTCCAAAACCTCACTTCTATTATTGAAAAGAATGGTTGCAATATGGCAGCTATATTACAAGAGAGAAATTGGGAGAGAACAAAAGAGAGTGAGGAGAAAATTGGGCAGCATGGAGTTTCTATGAGAATCGTTGCCAAAATGAGGAGAGGGACCTTTCTTTCAAGGGAGGGAGAGAGGAGAGACCCCCTTTGCATGCATTACAAGTGGCACACATGCAAGAGAGTTTGTAACTTGAGAAAGGGGGGTGGGACCCCCCTTTCTCAAGTTACAAAATCTCTCTATGGTCTAAGGAGGGTGCACTAAGGTGTGGGGGCCTCCCAACCTTTGGTTTTATCTTTTTCCACATTCACATGAAGAGGGGGGGGCGCCCC
Organism: Picea engelmannii; assembly: GCA_009831015.1. Lineage (NCBI taxonomy): Eukaryota > Viridiplantae > Streptophyta > Pinopsida > Pinales > Pinaceae > Picea > Picea engelmannii. The sequence continues at coordinate 410,180 of ML778162.1, read as the reverse complement.
TCTCCTTAGGAAAACTCATCAAGTGTTTAGAACATGGCTTGGGGGGTCCTTTTTCACTTTAGAACCTTTTTCTAACTTAGGAATGACTTTAGGAACCATTTCCACCTTCCTTTTATTGACTTTAGTCACCTTTACAAAATTTGGATTTTTACCTTAGCCAATTATTTGCTGGTTTTTCACTGACTTGGACTCCTCATGGACATTGACCTAGCAAAACTTGTCCAATGGAGCTGAAACTTGGTCCAAGGGTGTAGGGGGTCATAAGCCATTTGGTTTGAGCACTCATACCCCTATAAAAAAATCCCCAACGACTAAATTTTTACATTTTACATCAAAAATAATTAAAATTTTCCAATTTACGGGAAATTTTAATTCTTAAAAACACCTATCAAAACTTAACGCAATTCCGCGAGACTCTAGGAGAGGTCTAGCATGGTCATTTACAACACTTTTAGCCCTTAGTTACCTATTGGGCTAGATCATTAGAATGCCTTTCACCACTTTAGAGGATTATTGAGTGAAAAACTTAGGTAATTAAAATCGTTGAAAAAACAAAATTAAGTACCTAAGGAAAAAAAACACTCGATAAAAGGACTTCCCTAATGATAAATTCCTAGACCACTAAATCATTACAACTTGACCCATGCTAACATGTTTCATTACAAAAATTTTCCACACAGGGGAGCAGACATTTCGTGGAGAGAGAGAAGTTATGGGGCAGGATTGCCCTGCTGAGCCATATGTCTTCAACTTTTTCATATACCATAAGGTACATATCTTCATGGTACATGACATTGACACCTAGTCGAAATAGGTGGTCAACAGCACCTAGGGCCCAAGATTGTTTGCACCCTAGGAACTATTTTCTTCAAAGTCTAGAACCTAAGGCCCAAAAGTGTTTGCACCTTAGGGTTTAAACCTAATCCTTCTTAATTCATCTAGTTCAACCTCCAAGTGTTGCATGTTGGACTCCATATGCCCAATGAAAATACACTGACCTTCAAACCTCCAATTATTTTTCTTTAACACTCTAAAGCTACCCAAACTCATTATACAAGAGTGCCCCTCACAATTTCAGCCAATAGCCCTCACTAGGGCGCAAATTTCAGACCTCTTCTCTTGTACGAGAAGTTGTGATGTGTAAAATGACAATACTTTATGTTTATTTATACAAAACTTTGACCTTTAATTAATTTTAGGTCAAAAATAAGGCTGACCTGGCCAATTTACAATAAAATTCAAATTTGACATAATAAAAATCAATTAGCACTGAAAGACATCTCCAAGGGTGATGACATGCCCTTCTAGGGTGACATTGAGGCCCTAAGGTGGAACATTGAGCCCAAAATGTAGGGCGCTTGGCCTCCAGAGGCCCCAGATGATGCCCACACGTGCCACCAGGCTCATAACTACCTCCAAAATGAAAAACCCTAGCTCCTGATGACGTCCAAGGTCATGATGGTGACGTCCAGGACCCTCAAAGGCCAACGTCCATGTGGAAGAGCAAGATCCCCCTGGGTCTAGGTCTGCCAAGGTGCCTCCAAAGGCAATGTCCTTCTTTTTCTCGGTGCAAATCTCCAGTTTCTTCTTACCCCTAGCTGGGGTTGCAACATCCATCTGTGGGCTTTAAGCCCTCATGAAGGTCCAAGCTAATCATCCCCTCGTGTGTACAGGTCCACCGGGCAAGGACTTGCAGCAACAACAAGTACACCCTCTAGGGGTTCGTAAGTCATAGGGATCATAGCATGTAAATCACATCCAATAATTAAATTACCCAAACATGTGCATCAAACCCCCCTCAACCAAGACAAATGCTCAAAGACATTATCCAATTTGACAAGTCAGGTTTGGAGAAGGTCTCAGGGTGTCCTATTGGGCTAACCTCCCTCAAGTTTGGGGTGTTTCCCATGTGGGATCTAATCCAAGTCATGTAAGTGTATGAGGTGGCATGGGGTAAGTATTTGGGCATGGGGTGCATGTAATAAGAGGGAAATGTAAAGTCTTACTTGTGGGTGCCTTTGTAGAGGGCAAGTTGCACCTTGTCATAAATGCAATTGTTTCCTAGCCCATTCATTGCCTTTTATTCTTAGCTTTAGTTCTTTTGATCTTTTGTTTTTGTGCTTCAAGGGAAAAGTTGAGGGCCACTGTCCTGGCTTGATGACCAGAGGTGACAACGTTATCCACAAACATTTCACGGAAATGAGAAGGTTGGCTCATGATGAGACCCCCTTTCTCTTTGTTATGCCACAAAGAGCCACCACCCTGGTTTGGTGACCAGATAGGTGGTAGTGTCATACCGCTACATGCCCATGGTCATAATAGGTCGGCTCGTGATGAGACCTCCTATCCATTAACTAGTACCTTGAGTGTTTATGTATCTTATGGGTCCCCTTTTCTTACTGAGAAGCTTTTCACTGCTTTCTCGGGGATCCCTGGGTGAAGCATATCGAAGATTCCAACATTGGCTTTTAACTCTTGCCAGCTACTTTTACCCTCTAGGCCTTTAGCCCCTTCTTCCCACAAGGTAAGGTACAACCCTTCCTAGCGTAGCCAACCCCAATGCCCAAACAAGGATAGGGGAGATGGAAGGAATAAAGATGGAGAGTGGTAAGTATGGAGGGAACAGACGATGACTTTTCACAGACCCACCCAATGGCAACCCATCCTAAAGGGAAACCACCTTACTAGGGCACCGTGTTACCCTTCCAGGTATAAACGAGGCAAAGAGCATAATTTCCAAGCAAACGTTATGAAATGAAGAAGGATTTGATACAACATATTCATGTGCTTCAAAAATCAAAGTGATACACACCATGATACCCAGACTCATTACCTCATGGAGCAAGACCCACCGCTACTTCAGGACCAAGTTGGTGCGGATGGATACCGTTGTTGGTGATGAATGGACTACACTTAAGAAAAGAGGGGCCCTCCAGGGCCATGCTCAAGTTGTATGCTTCTCGGTACTCCATGTCTAGGACCTGTGGGCCTCGAGACGTGATCTCCTTAGTTATCCCTAAGGTAGGGGATAACATTTGGCTCCAACTCAGGGACATGTGCTCACTGTAGAGCGCATGAGAACCTCAACATCTCTGGTATGACCTGTGCCTGCTAAATCTCAACAAAGGATATTAGTAATCCTTAGGGTGGTGACAACACCCCTTGTTCATATATGATAAAATAAACCAATAAAAGCATCTCTAGTCTTGCATATGATCATGAGCATACATATATACATAATGAAACAAGACAATATGAAAATGCAACTACCACTATGCTAACATGATATGCAAATGGTATATACAATGGATGAAAATACCTACCTACCTCTACTTACATGTTGGTTGAATGCTAGGTGTAGTCATATAACCAGTGAAACCATCCTAGCAATACCTCGTAATACCTGCCTCTGTGCTTCATCATAAACCAAAACAATGATAAGTCAAGCACAAAAATAGCATGAGTTAGTGGATACATCACATCATAGGAAATCGTAAAGTCTAGCTCATGGAGGTGGGAGGGAGGGACAAAATTATGCCAAGTTACACTTCTAGGAAAGTGCTTAATCCATCTCATAAAGAGATCGTGAAAAATCAAAGGCTCAAAAGATTGACTCAAAGAGTCTGAAGGTTGGCTACCATGGACGTCATCACATCCTGAGGTCTAGGAAGGGACTAGCAAGAACCTAGAGGATGATTGGCAATTTTTTAAGGGAAAGCTGAAAGATTGAGATAACAAACTTCTTCTTAAGGGAGCTGGAAAACCTTATCACAAGTATCCTGCTTTAGGCAAGCAACGTCCTTACCCTTATCAAGATCTGAGCACAACGGTGGTTGATAATCTTTTTCATTGAATAAATCCAAGTGCTCAAAGGAATACTCATCAAAATCCTCAAGGTATGATCGAAAATCATCAAGAGAACATAGATCTAGGTCACCCTTGGGTGCTTGGAAAACATCTGTAACTACATCATCTCCTTGTTGCCAAATGTCAAAATTATTAGTAACCTCATATGATAGTTGTAAAGGAAACATTTGGAAATGACCGACAATGTCGTAAATAGGGTCCCCATCATAACCAATCATGTCCCATTTACGTTTCCTGACATGTATGAACTCATCATTTTTATCAACCATGTCATTACTTTTATCATAACATGAAGGGTTTAAAACATCCAAGGGCTCCTCTAACACTTCTTCACTTTCCAAATCACAAAATAAAGCATCTTCAAAATATCGGAAAGGGAAACAACTTAGCGTATTCATTTCTTCTTGTGCAGGAGCGTCGAAGATTTGGATAACTTCATCAAATGGAAGAGTAAGCATCAGGGCTTCATCCTCATGTCTTGCCCCTACATCTTCATCTTCATAATACGAAAGGTCTAGCTCGTCCAAGGATTCCCTTTCTTCTTCACCTTCTGAATCATAGAATAAGGTATCATCAAAAACCTGAAAAGGAAAGTGACTGACCTCATCCTCTTCTTCTTGTGCAGAAGGAATAGGATTTCGGATGGCTTCATCAGAGGGAGGAACACACATTAATACTTCATCATCATGTTTGATATCTTCAGGCTCTCGCTCTTCAACCAAGTCCTCATTATCATTGCTAGAAGCATGAGTAAATTCTTGTTCTTCCCCATGGGATTGGTAACCTTCATCAAGCTCCCTCTCCTCAACCTCTTGTTGATCGATGCCTTGCTCCAACCTTTTCGAGAATTCTTCAACAGAAGTCTCAAGGAAAGGTATTCTCTTAAGAATATCTAGGGTATCTTTGGGCTCACCATTCTTGACTTCTAGGACAAAGGATTGTTCTTCCTTGGATGAGGAGATGTTCGCTTCGACTTCTGTGGCCATGTCATAAGCTTCTTGGATGGACCTTGGGCTCTTTTTATCAATCAGGAATCCTGATTGTCATGAGAATGCCCTGATATAGAGGAAATTGAGGAATTGGGGTCCAGGACGATAGGTTCTAGGGAGTTGTCGTGACAGCTTCTAGAACCTGGTATGGAACTCCCTAACGGTCTCATTCTCGTTCCTTATGTGATTAAGCTTGTTCACCAACACCATAGGATCCTCTTTGATATTCCATCTCTTAAGGAAGACCCCTTATAATTGATCCATGGATGTAATACTAGCATCAGGGATGTTAATTTTAGAGCAGCTATTAAGTTTCTTTTCAATTTACTAGATAACAATAGCATAGGTAGGATCACTAAGAGAAACACAATCACAAGATACACCTCATTTATCCTGGGAAACCTTCATGGGGGGCAAAACCCTGCAAAAACTTCCTTAATATAGATTGCCAATACAATGCCAAGATAAAAGACCAAACACTAGAGAATAACCAAGACTGAGCAATGCGCCTCTCTCTTCCTTCTTCTCCCAACTACAGCTATCTCCAAACTTGCGCACTTGTTGAGTGACTTGAGTGAGTGTGTGAATGAGGCATCATCCTTTCTTATTTATACTCGCTGATAGGCGTTAGGGTTGTGTCTCTTCACCAAGTTGGGCCAACTTCTTCAATTAGTGGCTAAAACCACTTTACTTAGCCCTAGGGGCCGATTTCTCAATTAGCATCATTCAATTAGGGTTTGACCAATCCACAAAAGGGGATTTGGTCATATACAAAGCCCGACATGATCAATCCACAAAAGGGGATTGATCTATTTAATAATAACTCAATAATAAGTAGAATATTCTTCGCAGTTACAATATTTCAACACTCCCCCTTAACAAGAAAGGTATTCTACAACATCATCAGGAGAGAGAGAGAGAGGGAAGCAACATCAACGACCTCTTGAACACCAACTGGCACATCTGTAAATCATCGGAAGTTTTTCTCATCATCAATAACATCATCATTCACAGCATGGAGCTGGAGTATCATCATCATCTTCATTCACAGCATGGAGCTGGAATAGCATCGTCATCATCGTTCACAGCATGGAGCTGGAATCGTATCATCATTCATAGCATGGAGCTGGAATGGCATAATCATCATTATTCTCTGCATCAACATCAATTAGTATAATACTAATACAACATCATCAATCAGTACAAGACTGATACATCTTCAGCATGAATCTAGAACAACAATGTCACCAACACGAAGTTGGTACAGCACGAGGCTGATACAACATCATTAACAACACGAGGTTGAATCAATCAGCATCATCAACACGAGGCGGAAACAACAACATCATCAACACGAGGTTGAGACAACAATATCATCAGCACGAGGCTGAGACAACAACATCATCAACACGAGGTTGAGATAACAACATCATCAGCACGAGGCTGAGACAACAACATCATCAGCACGAGATTGAGATAACAACATCATCAACACGAGGCTGAGACAACAACATCATCAACATATGGCAACAGAATGAGGCAGGTGCAACAACAACATTTTGTGGTACTCTAACAAATCCTAGAGATCTGCCTAGGAATCATAAGATTCCCTAGGATATAAAATCCTAACGGAGCTACCACGTGGTACTCTAACAAACCGTTACCGGACCTTCGGGATCTGCCAAGGAATCAAAAGATTCCCTAGGATATAAAATCTTAGCGGAGCTACCACTACTAACCACATCTGGCATATACATGCACAGGTACTCTGACAGACCATCCTTATCGGACCTTCGGCATCTGCCTAGGGATGATCAATCCCCTAGGATATAAAATCCTAACTGAGCTACCTGTTGTTGGTCAGGATACCATAGTATCATCAGCATCACTCCCCCTTTCAAGGGAGGTCCTTTCGGACTATACCAAGCTTGTCTCTAAAGTATTCAAACTTTACACGAGACAGAGGCTTGGTCAACACATCTACAACCTGCTCATTTGTGCCAACATATTGGAGCTTTATAGCTCCTCTCTGCACCATATCACGAATGTAGTGAAACCGGATTTCTATGTGCTTTGACTTGTCATGGAACATTGGGTTCTCCGTCATTTTTATGCAACTCTGGTTATTACATAGAATCACGGTGGCTTCCATCTCCAGATCGAATAGACCTGTCAACAACTTCCGAAGCCATATGGCTTCACAACTGGCGAAACATGTTGCAATGTATTCTGCTTCTGTTGTGCTGAGAGCAATACCGGATTGCTTCCAACTCCGCCATGAAGTCATGGTTGACCCCAAACTGAAACAACATCCTGAAGTGCTCTTTCTATCATAAACCCTTCCAGCCCAATCTGAATCAGTATAACCAACCAGTCTGAAGTCATGATCTCCGATATAACAGAGACCAAAGTCCAATGTACCCTTAAGGTATCTCATCACATGCTTTGCAGCAACAAGGTGAACACGTCTGGGCTCTACCAGATACTGACTCAAGGTGTTCACAGCAAAACATATATCTGGCCTGGTATTCATCAGATACATACGTCTGGGCTGGGAGAATCCTATGGACACAATTCAGTCTTTGTACATATTTATACTGTTATCTACAACATGCTTGATCTGTTAGATCAATCTTGAAAGTCAAAACTGACTTCCTTTCTCGTCTTTAGGAAAAATCCATATCCCAGTCCTTCTGACTGGCTTCCTTCTCTGTTACTAAAACAAGGGAATCTTCTCAGGAGATTTCATGTCTCCTTGAAGCTACGATCTAGTCTTCTCAACTTGTGGCATCTTGTCTTCCAGTCCTGGAAGATGTTTCCTTTTCCCATCTGATCCTTTTTGAGATCAGACTCACTATGTTTTTGATTTCTTCTGAGTCTACAAGGACTTCATAGTCTCTACAAGGCTTACTTGGTGTTTGAATACCAAGTCTTAATATGAAAAGTTGAGTCGGACTTCAAGTGAATTATGCTTTCTGTCAAGGTGGCTTCATTATCCTTTGAACAAGTCTATTGTGAGTTCTTGTTCTAATGTTCGGTCATCTTTCGAGATTTCCGCTCCTTACAATCAATCTCCATATGAGATACTTTGGATCTCAAAAAATAGCTTCTTCTTCATCTTCTTTGGTACATGAATGTATATGGTCATGTACATAGTCTGTTTCATTCTCATCTAATGTGTTGCCTTCTGCAACCTTCACTATAGCTTCCTCAGGGTTATCACCTGTGACCTGCCCGGAACAACAAACAAGAATAATACTCTTTATAATAATGATAAGACAATAGTAAGAACAATCGTCACAGTAGCTCCTTTAGAGCTATTACTTGTGCCCTGCCTAAAACAAGGGTCAAGGGTAAGAAATACAATACGAAATGAGAGCAACACTCTTCTCGTGTTGTGATCAAACATTCCTCCATGGTAACCTGGAACCAACACAAGAGGTTTCTCCTGGAGGAGATGTTAGTTATATCTGTTAAATGATTACAATAAGCATTTATCTCAATATGCTCACATGCTAGCAAGTAGAATACTTTTCAAAGACTGCTACCTCAACTATAGTGTTTACTTGTAATGAGGTGGTTATCAAATTTGTCATGTGCAACTTTGAATCTTATCAACTTAATCAATCAAACCTAGAACCTGGAGCCTTGTCCTCAAGAATGAGTGTGTTGCTTTTCTTTCAAGTCTCCTTCACTCAAGATGACAAATGCTTTCTTCAACCTGTCCTCTGTACTAAGACAATATGCTATCTTGATAGAAGTCTAAGTTAGAGAATAAACTCTAATCTCAATCTAATACCTTGTCTTCAATTTTGACCAAGGGTTAGTATGATGTTCATAACTTCAACATACAACCTAGATGTCAAGATAATGTCATAACGAATAGATGCATATAAAATGATCAAACCTGAGGTGCATTATTCCTCTGAATGTGTTGGAACTAAGATCTTTCTGGATCTATGACAAAAGATCCTTTCTCCTGCAAGTACCCTTTAAAATAATAATGCATTTTAAACATATGTAAGTACATACCTCTGATAGTATCTTGATAGGGTAAGGCACACTGGGACAATAAAACAACAGTCCCAACACTTCACAAAAACTTTCACTGCATCTGGTACTGCATCTTATACTGCAGCTGGTGTTGACACTGGCATGAAGGAACTAGCACTGCAACTGCAATTGTAACTGCAGCTTAGGGTTTTATGAGGAAACCCTAATTTTTCAAACTTCAAATTTTGGAATTCTGATCCAAGGACTAGAAGCGGTGGGCTGAGGCGAGTAGGCTGGAGCAGTTTGATTTCAAAAATTTCAAGTTTTACCCCTTAAAACTTGACCTGCGCCATTCTAGACTGGTACTTCTGGTACCGATTATGGTTTCCTAGTTTTCTGGTACCAGTGAAAACTAGGGTTTCACTTTCCGGGAGTTTTGTCCACTGAAAAGGTGCGCTCAAGTTGCCAATGACTCTAGGCTAGGGCGCACTTCCCTAGGTGGTTTTAGGCTGAAATTCTTCTCCAACAAAAAGCCCTAAATTTCTTATACGGCAACACTGACGTTTTTGCTTATCCAGTGAAAGGTGCTCTCTTCAGCTTAGCTCTGATACCATGTTAATCTTAGAGCAGCTATTAAGTTTCTTTTCAATTTACTAGATAACAATAGCATAGGTAGGATCACTGAGTGAAACACAATCACAAGATACACAACATTTATCCTGGGAAACCCTCATGGGGGAGAAAACCCAACAAAAACTTCCTTAATATAGATTGCCAATACAATGCCAAGATAAAAGACCAAACACTAGAGAATAACCAAGACTGAGCAATGCGCCTCTCTCTTCCTTCTTCTCTCAACTGCAGCTATCTCCAAACTTGCACACTTGTTGAGTGACTTGAGTGAGTGTGTGAATGAGGCATCATCCTTTCTTATTTATACTAGCTGATAGGTGCTAGGGTTGTGTCTCTTCACCAAGTTGGGTCGTCTTCTTCAATTAGTGGCTAAAACCACTTTACTTAGCCATAGGGGTCAACTTCTCAATTAGCATCATTTAATTAGGGTTTGACCAATCCACAAAAGGGGATTTGGTTATATACAAAGCCCGACATGATCAATCCACAAAAGGGGATGATCTATTTAATAATAACTCAATAATAAGTAGAATATTCTTCGCAGTTACTATATTTCAACAAGGGAGACTATCATACCATTTTCTAGCATTGCCATGAAGAGTGGCAGAAAAAAGTTTCATTGCTAGATCTTCAGCCTCATCATTGATAGGATGGAGTTCAAAAAAGGCCCAAAAGTTTCTCATGTGGTCTTCGGCTCTAACCTCATTGTGACCAGTGAATTTAGGGAGCCATTTTACATACTTCGAAGGCATTTCTCAAGGGTAACCCGGGATTTTACACATATCAAAGGGTTTAAAATTTCTTGGGTCCCATTGAAAAGCCATGGTTGGCCTCGTCATCAATGAAGTCGCCAGATAATCCTTCTCGGGATTATCAAAGGGAAAAGAGGGAAAGACCCTCATTGGAGTCGCCATGTAAGCTTTGAAAAATGAAAGGCTTTGAGAAAAAGTCTTACCGAACATTTGTCGTTCGAGGAAAATTGACTCGATGTTCCCCAACAACGACGCCAAAAATGTTATCGCACAATCTGTACTTGCCCAAAGCCCAAGGAAAGTAAGGGAGATTTGTTAAAATAATGTAACTGAAAAGTGTATTCTTATTATTATTTGATATATTATTCATTGGATCAATCCCCATTGCGGATTGATCATGTCGGTTATTATAAAGGACCAAATCCCCTTTTGCGGATTGGTCAAAAGATAATTGTAATAGGCAAAATAAGAAGTCGGCCCCAGAAAATATTAAAGGGGCGTTGAACTATAATAAAGGTGGTTATAACTAACCAGTTGGAGAAGTCAGCCCTGCCAGTGAAGAGACACTTCACACGTGCCAGTCTAATATAAATAAGGAGGCTAGCGCCTCACTTAGACACAACTCACTTGCTCATTTGAGAGACAAGTTTCGGAATTGCAATTAGAGAAGAAGGAGAGAGAGTGGTGCATATATGGGAGAGGATCTTCTGTATTAGTTTAAGAGATCTCTTGGCATTGTATTGGCTATCTATAATAAGGAAGTTTTGTTGGGTTTTCTTCCCCTAGAGGGTTTCCCAGGATAAATGTTGTGTCTCTTGTGATTGTGTATTTCTCAGTGATCTTGTATTATGCTATTGTTATCTAATGAAATGCAAAGAACTATAATAATGACTTAAACATTAACATGGTATCAGAGCCAAGCTGAAGAAAGCATCTTTCACAAGAGAAAAGTGAAAAACGTCGCTATTGTCGTACATGAAAATTAGGGCTTTTGTTGGAAAGGTATTTCAACCCTAAAACCACCTAGAAAAGTGCACCCTCCCCCAAGGATCATTTTGGCACCTTCAGCGCACCTTTTCAGTGGCTAGATCTCCCGAAAAGTGAAACCCTAGTTTCACAAAGTACCAGAAAACCAGAGTACCAGAAGTACCAGAAATCCGCAGATCAAGTTTGAGGGGGTAAAAGTTGGATTTTCGAAATTCTGACTACACAAGCATACTCGCCTCAACCCAGCGCATCTATTCCTTGGATCAGAATTTCAAAATTTGAAGTTTGAAAAATTAGAGTTTCCTCATAAAACCCTAAGTTGCAGTTGCAGTTGCAGTTTAAGAACCAGTTGCAGTTGCCGCATCAGTTGCAGTTGCAGCCATAGAACCAGTTGCAATCACCCTTGAAGTTTTCTTAAGAGTTGGTAATGATTACCACTGCTACCAGATGGAGCCACTACCTGCAAATGTTATCAGAGGTATGTACTCACATATGTTTAATGGTTAAACCCTAAAGAGTATTTGCAGGAGAAGAGATCTCTTGCCATAGATCCAGAAGGATCTCAAGATCCAACACATTC
>ML778162.1:372161-388621 GCA_009831015.1 Picea engelmannii | reverse complement strand
TGCATTTGTCTATGGTTCAAGTAAATGCTAAAATTGAAATAAACCTCATGCTTGAGCCTAGCATAGTGAAAATTCAACATGGTATCAGAGCTTAGGTCTTGAAGAACCCATTGCACAAGCATCTACCAGTCATCCTCTCACTTTTGCAGAACTGTAAGGCCCTCCTAGGGTTTCCAGAAAATCCGTACAGCCCTCTCTTTTTGGGTGTGTTATCGCGCAATTTGTACTTGTCCCAAAGGGAAAGGCTAAGGGAGGAAAATTGGCGTAACAGGAGGTTATCCTATCATTGTCACCTTAATAAGATACATCTTTCTATTTAGGGTTGATGGCCCAGGGGCGACGTCCCCGGTGACCTGGGGGTTTGAGAGGGCAAAGATTAAGGTGTCTATAAAGGTATCTTCTCTCACAAGTCACACTGATCAGAAAGTCCCAAGGTTTTAAGCAATCAAGTAATGAAATGCTCAAATGTACTTGCCCAGAACAAAGCAACCAGAAAACGATATCTTTTGCAAGTACAATTTGATGTTAGTACTTCATAAAACCATGGACTTATCAAATAAAGCAATAGTTTATGTATGATGAAGCAAGCAGAATTTTATAACAGCAATGTTTATAAGATGATAGCTTCTCAATAAACGCCTTGAAAGAGCTTCACAATGACCAAAAATAATAACTTAATAATAGCAAAGTACTAGCATTTGTCAGAAGTTGAATAGGCAGTGTATAAATCAACTTTATAATTGCTTTTAAGTATTTTTCTTGCTGCAATAAATGGTTGTAGCTTACTTTTGTAACATCAGCAAGTAGGTTAGCAAATTAGTCTACTCTAGGGTTAGGAAAGGTTAGTAGATATCTTAAGGTAAAAGTTTTGAGAGTTGTTTTCATCAATCAATCAAGTGCAAGGCTTAGATCGGTGCTTTTACGGTTACTGGAGTCACTTTTAGCAACGGCAATCTTGAAGAAACAACTGTTAATATGAGAGCTAGAGACAAGAAGATCGATGATTGAAGTGTTGGTAACCCAAGGCTTCAATCACTAAACCCTAGGGGGAAAATGGCCACTAGGAAGTAGGTAACCCTAGGCCCTAGCGGTTTTCCCCCTTCTTTAGCTCAAGGATGAAATAGATGACGGCTAAATGAAGCAAATGATGCTAGGGTGTTGCAATGGCAAGGCCCTTAGCACAAAGCTTCAAGATAGTAGGGTTTCTAGCATAATCTAGTAGGTGAAAAGTTGTTAAGGCAAGAACAATAACATGTGCTTTAACCTCCTAGGGTTTTAGGCTAGCAATTTCATAATCTTGGAAAAAATGCAAGATAAATACGCTATAATCATTCAAAATGAAGAAAAATTGCAGCAATTTACTTACATTCACCAAGAATCATCTAGCAATAGGCCTAATTGAAGACTTCCACCAAGAAAAATGCTAAAATACACCAAAACTAGCCTCCTTCAAGAAGTGCGCACTAAATTTCAGCCAATAAACCCTAAGTAGGGTGCAAATTTCAGACCTCACTTAAGTGTGAGTGAAAGATAATGAAAAATAAGAGAGATTTTTCCCTTATTTATACAGTGATAATGACCTTTAATTTACAAATTAGGTCAAAAAGGCCAACATGGCCAGTTTACATGTAATATCCAGTTTTTACATAAAAATGACAAATTAAACCTTAAATCAACCAGAAAATGTGACGTCATGCCCCTTTAGGGTGATGTTAAGCCTCTCAGGTGAAACGTTGACCTTCAGGAGCAAAACGTTAGGCCTCACAAGGCCTCTGGATTAAGCCACACGTGCCACTTGGCACACAACTGCCTCCAAAGTGTACATCAAACGATGGGTGACATCAAGGGTCACAGAGGTGACGTCATTGGCCTTCCAAGGCCAACATCATAGTGGGAGGGAAAGACCCCCCTGCGTCTAGGCTTGCCAGGTTGTCTCTGGTGGAACGTCCTCCTCTCTCTCTGGTGCAAGCCTCTCACATGTGTTTGCCCCTGACTGGGGTCTCAACATCCATCTGGTGGGCTTTTAGCCCTATGGAGGTCCGAACTAATCATCTCCCCATGTGTATCTGTCCGTCGGGTGTGGCCCTGCAACAACAACAAGTACGCCCTCCATGGGCTCATAAGTCACAGTGATCATAGCAAGGTCAATCACGTCTAATAATCAAGTTATCTAAACATGTGCATAAAACCCCCTTTTCCGGAAAAGTGCTCAAAGACGTTATACTATTCTACAAGCCAAGTTTGGAGAGGGTTTAAGGAGGTCCTACTGGGCTAATTCTCATTGGACGTGGGATGTTTCCAGGTGAAGGAAAATCCAAGTCATGTAAGTGGATGAGGTGGTGTAGGGATGTTTGAGCAATGGGTGCAGTGAAGACAGAGAAATGTATGGCTTACCTGTGGGTGTCTCTGAAGAGGGTGAGTTGCACCTTGTCATGGATACAAATGTTTCTAAGCCCATTCAATGTCTTTTACCTTTTTTATCTTATTGTTTTTTCTTTCAAGAGACTAGTTAGGGGACAGTGCCCTAGCGTGGTGACCAGTGGTGACAATGTTACCCACAAGCATTTCACGGAGATGAGAAGGTTGGCTCGTGATGAGACCCCCTTTCTCTTGGCTATGCCACCAAGAGCCACTACCCTGGCGTGGTGACCAGCTGGATGGTAGTGTCATACCGCTACATGCCCATGGACCTAATAGGATGGCCCATGATGAGACCCCCTATCCTCCAACTAGGTCTTGATTTTATTATTTTATGGGTCCCTCTATTTCTTGCTGAGAAGCCTTTTATTGCTTTCTCGGGGATCCCTGGGCGAAGCATCTGAAGGTTTTGTTCTTTGGGCTTTTATCTTTTGCCAGCTACTTTTACCCTCTAGGCCTTTAGCCCCTTCTTCCCACAAGGCAAGGTACAACCCTTTGCTAGTTTGGCAAACCCAATGCCCGAACCAGTGTAGGGGATGGATGAGAGGGAAAATGATGAAAAGTGATAAGTATGATGGGAATGGACAATGACCTTTCATAAACCCACCCAGTGGCAATTCAAATCCTAAGAGAACCAACTTGCTAGGGCATCCTGTCATCCCCCCCCCCTAGGTGTGGACAAGTGGAAAGGCATAAAGTCCAAGCACACGTCAGAAGCAAAAAGAATTAAATGCACATATTCAAATGTTTTGAGAATCAAAGTGGCACATACCATGATACCCGGACTCATTACCTCATGGAGCAAGACCCATTGTTGCTGAAGGACCAGGCCTATGGGATGGATGTTGTTGTTGCTGACAAGGTGGAGGCGTTGAAAATGAAAGATGGGCCCTCCAGGGCCAGGCTCAAGTCAAGATGGCTCTCGATACTCCATGTCTAGGACCTGTGGGCCTCGAGACATAATCTCCTTAGTTATCCCTAGGCTAGGGGATAACATGGTGTTCCAGCACTTAATACTTGGACGTTGGGGCTAAAAATTGCATAGGAGTGTACGGCCTCCTTCAACGCACCTCCAACAACCTTCAGATTGCATTTCTGAGCATTTTGAATTTTTGGCCCTAGGGTTTCGCAATTTTCTACAGAAATTTCAGATTTAGTGTTTTTGCAGCTCATTGAAGAAGCTTTTCAGCTCACCAGTGTTCTTCTGGCTTTCAAGGCTTATTGTTGGCAGTCATAAGCCCAACAAAACCTAAGTTTGCTAGCCTAACCTAGCCGTTAGGTTTTCTAGCCCAGTGGACAAGGGTTTGTGAAGAAACTGAAAATATGAAGAACAGAACCTTCGTGGAAGATAGGCTTGATGGATCAAGCAACTTCAGCTCCTAGAAGTCAAGACTTCAGATCACTTTTGAAGAGGAAGATCTATTGTGGACGATACAAAGGGCTTTACCAGAGACAGCTACCGATGAAAGGAAGGAAGGAAGAAGACGTCAAGGCAAGGAAGATAATGATCTACTCAATAAGAGATCATCTCCTGCCTTGTATTGCCAACCTGAAGACAACATATGAACTGTATGAAGCATTAAAGAATATGTTTGAGAGTGACAACACCCTCAGAGCTCTTACATTGAAGGGCCAGCTTCAAAATATCAAGATGACAAAAGGTGACACCATTGTTATCTTCTTCATGAAGATGTCATAGATCAGAGATCAGCTAGGTGCCATTGGAGAAATCATATCGGCACTCTCAGGTATGCACTTGTATATATTATTTGTATCATTGTCATGAGAGTACTTGCAGGAGAAAGAACCTTTGTTGCAATCGTGGATCCAGATGGATCTCAGTGCATTCAGAGGAACAACACACTGGAAGTGAAGACTCCCGGTTTGATTGTTTTAATTATCAAGTCTCTAACCTACATTTCTAAGTTTGCTACAAGTAGGTGTTGTAGTTGTGACAACAATCCTTAAATTGTTTTGATTCTAGAAATGTACTCATTATTCTCCTCTAGGAGATATTCTTGTCTTGTTTTCCTTTCGTTTGTTTTCTTGTTCCAGGCAGGTTAACAAAAAAGGAAGATGTTTATCCTTCAGACTTCAGAGGGAGTCAAAACTATTCCAGAAGGAGGAAGAACAGAACCATCATTAAACAACCAAAGAAATGATACATGATCAGAGTTTGCCTATGATTTTGTGGACAGAAGCATGCATGACAGCAGTATATGTTCAGAATAGAAGTCCTCACCAGATTTTGAAGAACATAACTCAAGAAGCCTTCACCGGAGTGAAGCCTAAGATTGGACACTTCAAGATATTTGGGTGTCCAGTACACTTTCATGTACCCAAAGAGAAGAGGTCCAAGCTATACCCTTCAAGCAGAAAAGGTACATTTGTGGGATACAGTGAATCTTCGAAGGCATATCGGATCTACATCCCTGGTCAAAGACGGATTAAGGTAAGCAGAGATGTTATCTTTGAAGAAGAGATAGCCTTTCAAAGATCCAGAGAATCTCAAATGGAGATTGACAGTGAGACAGTTCTTTCTCCCCCTTCAGCAATTTGACGAGGTGTAAATATGATTCCCAATTATTTGTTGTCACTCTACACTCTGTCACTTAATTTGTCAACCCGGGGTTCAATTTACACTTGCGAGGCACCCGGTGCAATATTTACAGAAGAGAACTTTCACCAGGCTATTGGAAAAGACTAACTAAACTAAACCATGCATAGAATATAAGAGAGCAAATCACAATACTCTTGACCCCCAACCCTGCTGGTGGTATCTCTCTGGGTTAGGTCTCCGAGCTCTCACAACCCTGCCCCTTCGTATGTTCACCTAGTGGGGGCACAAGTACATTGATTTTACAGCACACACATAGAGTCAAAAGGAACTATCTAATATATTCTAATCCACACACTGAAAGCAAACTATTATTAAATCAATGCATCGGAATCATATCAGTAGACTTTACAATTCCCAACTCATAGTTTTGTTGATGACATTCAAACATTATTACAGATAGAAAGTGCACACCTAGATTTAATATATGATATCAAGATAAACAAAGGATGACAACAAAATCAATAACCTGTAAGAATCTAGTCTTAACAATCCTTAGTCATCATTCTTCAGCAAATTGCAGGTGGCCATTGTGCAGCCTGCATCCATCCTTCAACATGCATTCAACTCAAAAAGAAAATTAACATAAACTAACATCTATCTAGAAGCTAGTAACTAATAATTATGTGCAGAAAATTAAACAACACAGAGTCGTACCTGTGAGTGGGCCCGCTCACAGGCAGGCCTGTGCTTATACTTGACTAAATCACCGACAAAAGATCGGGTTGGTGCTCATAAACAGCAACCTTATATTAAATAAAATGACAGAGTTTTAGAACTATTACACAGTTGTACTCTCACCCTAGCTAGCTTATATCTTCCATGAGAGCGCATAATCATATATATATATATATACAATGAAATGATTCCAATGGCAATAAGTATAGAGAGCCAACTTCCTAAGATACTGGAAAACAGTTCAAAACAGACTTGATTCCTTCGCTTAATGATTTGCCCAACTCCACAGACTTGGTATATGAGCCAATAGATTGTCCTTTTCTCCCAGATTCCACGGTTCATTGGTTAAATTACCACCTGCTTGTGTACCCGTTTCTATCTTTAGAATTTCCACGTGCTCATTGGTAAAGATGTTGAATATCACATTAAAACTCATGGGCACATGCTAAAAGTTTTATGCTGATATCATTTTAGCGATGGAACTGACATTAAGTGCTGGGACTGACGTACATTAAGTGTTGGGACTGATATTATATGCTGGGACTGATATATATCAAGCGCTGAGACTATCCACTTCAAGTATTTAAATGTTGAACCTTAGTGTTGGAATCAAGCACTAAGATATATTGGAACCATGCTAGATCTAATATTTCTTCTTAAAATACCCTCAGTTGCACCTAAAATTCTTCATATCGGAATACCTGAGAATGTTGTCATTTTTCGTAAATTTGGTCATTAGACGGTTCTAAGCTGCTACAGGCCTGATTCTGCAGCAACCAGCTACAGGTATTCTGCAGCAGATTTGAAAACATGAGAACCTCACAACTGTATCAACATTTAATAACTCTGAAACGGTGGTAATGGATGTGCAATGACCCTAATTTGAAGAATATGTGAACCTTTAATGCAAAACCTTGTAACGACTTGTCCACACATGAGTTGCCACTTCAAAAGTAAATACAAAACACGCTACTTCCCCTAATGTTAATTAGAAATCCAAAGAAATATTAAGAAATGCAATTGGAAAATCATCTTGAGCCTAAATCCCGCATATGGGCATTAAAATGGATAAGATAGGGTTATATGTAAATGATAAAGGGTTAAAAGGAAGGAAAAGAAGATGTAAAATGATGGTAATTTTGTGGCTCATCACAGTTCAGAGGGAGACAACCATTATTCCAGTTGATCCAGCTGATCCAGTTGCTCCAGTTGATATTCCCAGAGACATTGCAGTAGGCCATAAAAGGCTTGTCTGGGCTTGACAAACTCTACAAGAGGCAGAGGGACATGCAACTCCTCAAAGCACATTCCGAGAGAGCAAGAGACCAAAGAGACTTTCGAGCTACTTTTCAACCGTGAGTCACATCATTGATTCTAAGCCTTCTTGTCATGGAGAAGCGACAGGTGAGCAAGTATGGCAAGATGCCATGACAGAAGAATATCAGTCCATCTTGAAGAATGATGTATGGGATATTGTTCTGAGACCATAAGGGAAGTTTGTAGTGACTTCCAAATGGATCTATAATATCAAGCATGCAGCTGATGGAAGTGTCGAGAAATACAAAGCGAGATTTGTAGCCAGAGGATTCTCACAAGTAGAGGGAGTTGACTATGATGAGACATTTGCTCCAGTAGCCCGATACACTTCCATCTGTACCATCATTGCACTAGCTACATCCATTTGTTGGAAACTACATCAAATGGATGTAAAGACAGCCTTTCTCAATGATGAGATTGAGGAAGAAGTTTATATCGAGCAGTCAAAAGGATTCGTGATACACAACGAGAAATCTCATGTGTGCAGGTTGAAGAAAGCCCTGTATGGACTAAAGCAAGCACTTCGTGCTTGGTATGAGAAAATGGATGGAATCTTGATGAGTTTAGGCTTCAGCAAGAGTGTTGTTGATCCAAACCTATATTATCATATTGTTGGTAACGAATGCCTAATCTTGGTCTTGTATGTGTATGACTTATTCCTCACCGATTCAGAAAGACTTATTGTTGAATGCAAGCGAGCATTGACTTCTGAATTCCAGATGAGGGATCTGGGTATGATGCACTACTTCTTGGGACTAGAAGTATGGCAGAGGACTAATGAAATTTTCTTGAGTCAAGGAAAATATACAGTGGAGATATTGAAGAAGTTCGGTATGACAGAGTGCAAATCCACGCCTACACCGATGGTGATGGATTTGAAGAAAATGAATGATGCTTCTACTGATTCAGGCGAGATTGATCCACATTTGTACCGACAGCTGATTGGATCATTGATGTATCTGGTTAACACCAGACCTGATATATGCTATGCAGTAAATATACTTAGTCAGTTCATGAGTCAGTCGAGACAAACTCGCTGGATAGCAGCAAAGCATGTATTGAGATATCTACGAGGCACAGTTGGATATGGCCTGAGATATGCCTCTAGTGTAGACTTGAGTTTGCAGGGATATGTCGATGCAGATTGGGCAGGGACCGTAGTGGACCGGAAGAGCACATTCAGTTGTTGTTTTACCTTGGGGTCTGCCATGGTTTCCTGGTGCAGCAGGAAACAGAGCTCTGTGGCCTTGAGTATCGCAGAAGCAGAGTATATAGCGTTGAGTGTGGCAGTCCGCGAAGCAGTGTGGCTTCGCAAGCTCCTGACAGATTTATTTGATCATGAGATGGATCCTACCATTATTCATTATGATAACCAGAGTAGTGTGAAGCTCTCTGAGAATCATGTGTTTCATGATAGATTGAAACACATTGAGATAAAATATCATTATATCAGAGACATGGTGCAGAGGAAAGCAGTACACGTGCAATACCTTCCTACACATGAGCGGGAGGGAGGGACAAAATCATGCCAATTCACACCTTTAAGAAAGTGCTCAATCCATTTCAAAAAGGGATCGTGAAAAATCAAAGGTTCAATCGACCGACTCAAAGAGTCTGAAGGTTGGTTACCTTGGACGTCTTCACAATCTGAGGTCTGGGAAAGGACTAACAAGGACCTAGAAGATGACTGACAAATTCTTAAGGGAAGGCTGAAAGACTGAGATGACAGACTTCTTCTTGAGGTATTCAACCTACCCTTGAATTCTAGGGTTTGCCTCAGAGGAAACTTAAGACAAAGGACATAATTCCCAACTACACCTTTAATGACATCAAGATAAAATAGTCGAAGGGGGATGGAAAACATTATCACAAGGATCCTTCTTCGGGCAAACAATGTCCTTACCTCTATCAAGATCTGAGCACAACGGTGGTTGATAATCTTCTTCATGGAATAAATCCAAGTGCTCAAAGGAATAATCATCAAGATCTTCAAGGTATGACCGAAAATCACTAGGAAAATATAGCACGAGGTCATCCTTGGGTGTCTGAAAAAGGTTTGTAATCATACCATCTCCTTGTTGCCAATTGTCAAAATTAGTAACCTCATATGATAGTTGTAAAGGCAACTTTTGGAAATGACCCTCAATGTCGTAAATGGGATCCTCATCCAATCACATCCCACTTACGCCTTCCAACATGTATGAACTCATCAATTATATCAACAATGTCACTACCTTTATCATAACATGAAGGATTTAAAGCATCCAAGGGCTCCTCTACTACCTCTTCACTTTCCAAATCATAAAATAAAGCATCATCAAAAATTTGGAAAGGGAAATAACTCACCGTACTTGCTTCTTGTGCAGGAGCTTCAAGAATTTGGATAACTTCCTCAAATGGAAGACCCGCTTCAACTTTATAATACAGAGGATCTAGCTTGTCCAAGGGTTCCATTTCTTCTTCATTCTTTGAATCATAGAATAAGGTATTATCAAAAACCTGAAAAGGAAAGTGGCTAACCTCATCCTCTTCTTCTTGTGCAGAAAAAATGGGATTTTGGATGGCTTCATTAGAGGGAGGAGTACACATCAATACTTCATCATTGTGTTTGATATCCTCAAGTTCAAGCTCCTCAACCACGTCTTCATTTTCCTTGGAAGAAGAATGAGTAATCCTTTGCTCTTCCTTGTGGGACTGGAAAACCTCATCAGGATCCTTCTCCTTAGCCTCTTGTTGGTTGATGATTTGTTCCCCTTCTTCTTGGAAATCATCAGTAAAGATCTCAAGGGAAACTAATCTCTCCAAACTAAGAGTATCTGGGCTAAAGAGGTGTCTTTCCTTGGACAAGAATATATTTGCCTCTATTTCTCTAGCCATGTTATGAGCTTCATGGAGCGTTCTTGGGGCCTTTCTACTGAGGGGAAACCTTGTTGAGCACCTATTTCAACTAGGGGTCAACTCCATGTTCCATGAAGATATGTACCTATTAGTACAACCATTTTGACAACTTTTTGCTCAACAGAGCAAATTTTTCCCCCGGCATGCTTTTCTATGTAACCGAAATTTCCGCTCCCCTGCGTGGGATTATATTGTAATATGCTAGTGTAATGTCCCCACTTTGGGACGTCGTTACATTTCAGGGTGTTATGATGACCAGAGCAACCAGATGGATGTTATAGTGAGTACAGTGACTATTGAGGGATATTTTGGGGTCCAACTTGCATCGCTCATCCTATTTCATCATTATGATCCATTCCGCATAGTTTGGCTCTGGTTCCGTTGCATTCCGACGATTTCCATGATTTTGAGTATTTTGAGCTATAGGTTAATTAAATTCACTAAAGAGGTCATTTTGGGCACAATACTTGGAGGAACCTCTCAATGTAATAGCTCATTGAAATCGGGAGGAACAACACTACAGGATAGGATAATGAGAAGTGACTTTCAATGGACAGGGAAGCCACAAGGAGAGATAAGGCACTTTTCAGAGGTAAAAAGGTTAATTAATTAATTAAAGTGATTTAATTAATTAATTAATAATTAATAAAGAAAAATCGCTTTGGAAGGATAAGAGGACAAGGTGAGCAGGAAGTATAAAGAAGAGGCAAGGACCTCTATTCTCTCATTCATATGATTACCATTTTGATATCTGGCTTCTAGCTAGTTAGCCCATGCCTTGGGGATTTTGAGGGTTTTGACTTAACAAACCCTAGAGGACAATTTGGTGGTGAAAGATTCCACCTAGCTTGTTCCAAGCTTGGTCTCGGGGATGCAATACTCTCCCACACCATTCTACTTCAGATCTACTCAGTTGCAGGAGGGTTCTACACCAGCCACTGGCACAGGAAGAGAGAGGACGTACCCTTGGGGGGTTTCTAGCAAGGGGGGCACACCATCCATTGAGGGAAGTTCGTTCCAGGTGATTGGCAGGGCTTCTGGAGATTCTAGCACCTGGGTTTTCATTGCAGGGTCTTGGCCATTAGATCTAGTGCATTCCGGAGGAGTTTTATGTACCATTTGATTTACTAGATGCATTGGACGAATTGGAGGAGAGGAGCACACTTCATGAAGTGATTTCAGTCATTTGATAGGTCAGATTTTCACCATTTCGCTTGGGACTTCACCAGGGAGATAACCAAGCCCCGATCTATCATTCTAGTGGTTTTGTGGAGCATTTGGAGGCCTCTAGGAGGGAGGTCGAATTATCTAGGGTTTCAGGCATCCAAGGGGGCGCACCATTCCTTGGAGGGAAGTTAGATCTATGGGTTGTCCTTGCACTAACCCGATCTATCATTCTGCTCAGTTTGAGGTCATTTGGAGACTTCCTTCAGTCAAGCCGAATTATTGAGGCTATTCACCATTCCAGCAGGACGTAGCATCATCCAACGTTGGGGGTTTGGCACTTCATATGGCCCATATATCTTCTTGTATTGGTCTTCATCGTGTATCCAACCTTTGGAGGCTTTCATCTTCTTCCCGGGAGCATTTTGTAGCAGCTTCTATTATGTTTATTGGATCCATCTGTTGATCATTCCAGATCTACATCATCCTTGTATCAGGTTCTTATTATTATGAATAAAGATCAGATCTGAATCATTTTGGATTGTCTATCATATTGTTGATCTTGCATATGGTTGTGGTATGTTACATTGCTTTATCTTCTTATCTGTTGCTACAAATACACATATAAACCATCAATATAACCCTAAGCGCAACCTAAAGAACCATAGTAAGCCAAGTGTTTGATGAAATGCCACACTCCGTAACAGTTTAAACATCATGCAAAAACGTGATGTCCCTCGCATCTGGGCTTGGGAACATTACAACTAGCATGAGTCAATTTTTGTCTAGTTACCTAGGACTTTATCATTAGGGAAGTCCTTTCATCGAGTGTTTTTTTTCCTCAGGTAATTAACCTTGCTTAACTGCAATTTTAATTATCCTTGAGTTTTTCACTCACAATAATTCTCCAAAGTGGTGAATGGCGTTCTAATGATCGAGCCCAATGGGTGACTAAGGTCTAGGAGTGTTRTAAATGACCATGCTAGACATTTCCTAGAGTCTTGCGGAATTTTGTTAAATTTTGATAGGATTTTTAAATAATTAAAATTCCCGCAAACTGTGGATTTTTAATTATTTTTTATGTAAAATGTTAAAAAGTGGTCCTTGGGGATTTTGTATAGGGGTATGAGTACTCAAATCAAATGGTTCATGAACCCCTACACCCTTGGACCAAGTCTCAACTCATTTGGACAAGTTTTGCTAGGCCATTGTCCATGAGGAGTCCAAGTCGGTCAAAAATCAGCATGTAATTGGCTTAATTAAAATAGCCAAATTTTGTAAAATCACTAAAGTTATAAGAGAGAGTGGGAAAAGTATCCCAAATGTATTTCCTAAGTTGGAAAAATGATTTTCAACTTAGAAAGACCCCCTTTGCTTAGCCAACAACCCACAATGATCATCTCCCTAGAAAAGGGGCGCCCCCCTTGCTCAGTAACTCATGAAAAAATAAAAATACACCATGAGGGCCCCCAATACTTTGGCAGTACCCCCCATTCACCCTAACTTCACTTTTGATTAATGGGAAAGGTGGTTTCCCCCTTCCCCACTCACCCCTCAACCCTCACATCACTCTCTTGACCTAGAAGTGCGCCCCCCTTGAAGATACCCTCTTCCTTTGGATGGATGCCACTTGGAGCTCATCCAAGTGGGGTCTCTCCTCACCTTCACCTATAAATTAGACCCTCTCCTCCTCATTTCATCATCTATTCTCATAGCAAGTCTATTATGCCAAAATTTCTCCTTTCTTCTCCCTCTCTCTCTCATGCTCTCTCATTGTAAATCTTGCTACAAGTATTTGTAGCAACATTTTGTGGATAATAAAGGAAGCTTTGGAGAATATATGGTGTGCATTGGGAGTCTTCTTGGTGCCTTGCATGGTATTCTTGTGAGGTGATATAACTACATTTCATTTTCTTGCATTTTGTTTTCACTAGTTTTACTTGGAGACTCAAGCAAAGTATTTGAGTATAATTAGTAGTAGTATTGCTATTGATTTTGTGGTAGTTTCCTTTCAAGTTTGGAAAGTATTTTGCAAGATTTTTGGATGATCTCACCTCCTTGTTTCCTTGTGTAGCAAAGGCAGGCTTGTTGTAGATCACTAGAGGGTTGAAGGAGTGGTTTTAGAGTGGAAAACTCAGTCTTTTCAATCATCCAAAGTTTTCAATATTTATCTAACATTCTTTGCCTCCTTTCTCTCATTTCTAAGCATTGTTATGATCTAGAATAGACACATAAAGTTTCACTTTCATATTCAGAAATTTACATTTAAATTGGTGTTTCATTGGACTAATACTAAGTTAACAAGTTTCTTGGTTTTGTAGCATTTCCTATAAAATATACCTTGCTGATTTTTATGCAGATTTTTAGCAACAAGGAGGAAGTGCTATTTGTATTGAGCCCCAAAGGTCCTCAAAAGGCATCCTTAAGTTGGGATATCGAATCCCCCTTCTTCTTCTTCTTCTAAATCATTGTAAGCAACCCTTGAGAGTCTCTTGGGTGTGTCTTCTCTCAAATTTATATCAAAAATCTGATATTGTAATAAGTTAGAAAATATTGCCCACACCTTGCAAAGAGAGTGGCTTAAGCCATCCTTGCAAAATCGTGAAGGCTAGAATTAGATTTGCTTTCTTGCATTTCCTTTTACACCCAACTTGGCCAAAACGGTAGGTTAGTCCTCCACTTGTGCCATTGTTGAGGTTGCTTTTGCTTTCAAGTAATTATAATTCTTTCAATTATACCCACCTTCGCCAAAACGATAGGCTAGTCCTCCACTTGTGCCATTGTTGTGGGGTTGCAATTTAATTTTCTAAGCAAACTACAGAGCATTTCAAAATTATTTACTTTTGCCCCACCTTGCAAAGAGATTGGCCTAAGCCATCCTTGCAATAACGAAAGGCTTGTACACTTTTCAATTATTGCTAAAGTAATCATATCTGTGCTCCATCATTTCCCCATATTCTCTCCCCTTGCCACTTTGTGAATCCTAGGTGACAAGAAAGGGCAAAGGTTGTGAGTTTAGTAATTAGGCATCCAATTATTTATTTTTTTTGCCACCAAAAAAGAGGCTTGAGGAAGATACTTGGGGTGCTAGGTCAAGGATGATCTCACGGCACTAGGTGTCCCCCTTGTTGAGTACAAAACTTCTTTGGATTTGACCTGTGGAGCTAGGGTAAGGCCTTGTTTGCCTTGTTTATTGAGCACCCAGCACTTCCTTTTGGTTACGAGGATAACGGTTTGGGGTAGTCACATAGTCTAGGCTTGTATCATTCACATCTAATCCCCCTAATCAAAGAGAGACTTAAAACTTATTAAAATTAACCTACACACTACTTTCACAACATTGCACTTCAAGATCTCAAGGCTTTTTCAATTCCCTCAAGTTGGGCCAAATTTACACTTCAAGCAATTTACCTTTTTATGAAATTCTAATTTCCAAGCATTTAATGTTTTGAATCACTTTCTCTCATTGTGAATATTTCATGTATTGATGCTTCATTGCTTATTGAGTTAGAATATTTTCTATTCTTTTGGACATAGTTGTATGATCATCTAGTTGCTTATTTCATAGTATATATATATTTCATGTTCTATTTAAATTTGTAGATAACATTCATAATTGATTCAAAGTGTAAAGCAATTTCTTTTATTTATTGTTGATATCCCATAACATTGTTTATTTCTTGTATAATTGTACTTAATTCTTTTGTTGTAACTTTAATTGACTCCTTGCCCGACATTTAGGCACTAGTCTTAGTCGATCTTAGGGAAAGGGCTGATTTTCATTAAAGGTGTGCATTGCATTTGTTGCCTCTCATATAGGCTAGCTCCCCTTTTACCTTTAACAAACTAAAATTAACTCCTAGAATTCATTTAATAATTCACATAGTAACTAGGGTCTACCCCCTTCGACTTCCCTAGGAGTAAGCCTAGACAGAAGAAGTTCAAGTCGAGGTGATAGTGGGCTTGAACTTAGGCATTGTGCCTCTAAGGACACACCAAGTGGGTTGGAGACTTTTCCATGTTTGCAAGTGTGTATAAGGATGGCAACAAACCCTAAATGCACTAATAGTGCATTGGTATAGAGATAAACAAGGCACTTGTCCTCGGGACGATGGATTCCAGGAATTCGAAATAGCAGGTCCTCAAACCTATCCTGGAACTCTCTGATAGTCTCATTATCGGTTTTCTTTATATGCTCGAGTCTTTTTAGTAGTATTGGGATGTCTACCAACTTAATACCACATCTTTTGAGAAAGGTTTCTTCCAATTGGTCCATAGATGCGATTGTAGCATCAGCTAGGTTGTCATACCACTCCCTAGCATTGCCATGAAGAGTGGCAGAGAAGAGTTTCATTGCCAAATCTCCAGCATCACCACTGATAGGGTGGAGTTGAAAGAAATCCCAAAAATCACCCGTGTGATAGTCGGCTCTATCCCCATCAATACCAGTGAATCTAGGGAGCCATTTCTCGTACTTTGGGGGAATTTGTCGAGGATATCCTGGGATTTTACTCATGTCTAAACGTTTGAAATTTCCCGGGTCCCATTGAGAAGCCATGGTTGGTTTTGTCATTAATGGAGTCGCCAAATAATTTTCTTGAACTATCAAAGGGATGAGGGGATCACCCTTAGTGGAGTCACCAGGTAAGCTTTGTAAAGTAAATGCTTTTGAGAAAGGCTTACCGAAAAGTGTCGTCGTTGAGGAGAATTGACTCAGTGTTCCTCGGCAAAGGCGCCAAAATGTTATCTCACAATTTGTACTTGCCCAACAACCAAAGGCAAGTGGACAGTAAATTGGCGTAACAGGAGGTTGTCCTATCACTGTCACCTAAATAAGACATCTCTTTCTCTTTAGGGGTGAAAACCCAGGGGAGACGTCCCCGGTAACCTGGGGGTTTGAGATGGCAAAGGTAACGGTATCAAGAAAAGTTGTTCCCCTCTCACAAGTCACATTGATCAGAAAGTCCCAGAGGTTTAACAATATGAAGCAAAGATATGCTTAAGTGTACCTTGTTGGACCACTGAGAGGGGGGCGGGGGGGGTGAATCAGTGATCACCGTGCTTAAACAATTATGCTTCTTTTAAAACTCTTTGCAGAAACACTAAATGATGATCACAATAATGCAGGGAAATAAACAATGGCACTTTCAGCATCAGTCACATATATGAGAAACACAGAGACAGATATTTCCCGAGGAAACCCATACAGGGTAAAAACCTCTTTCTCTTTATATGATAAGTAATAATTACATTCTTTACATTATCATACAAATGAGCACCAACTCATAATGAGGCTACAACCTCTGTTTTGCAAGCTGCAACTTGCTGAGAGCACCAACTCTCTGTTTTCTCTAGCACCCACTAGAAG
>ML778162.1:360227-372061 GCA_009831015.1 Picea engelmannii | reverse complement strand
GCTTCATCGAGGTTGCTCTGCAGCTTCTTCCCAAAATACTTCTGGTGCCCGTCTGTTACATTCTTCCTGTATTCATGCAATCTTCATTGTTGTACTTGCCATCAATGACAAGCATATGCTACCTGTTAAACATTTCCAACATACCTACCCAGAACAAGACAACAAGAAAACACTATTTTGCAAGTAACAATTGATGTTAGAGCTTCGTAAAACCTTGGACTTTCAATAAAAGCAATAAGTTGATGTACAAGATGAAGCAAACAGAAATTTATAACATCAATGTATGTATATATATATATATATATATATATATATATATATTAATAGCTTCACAATCAAGCCTTGAATAAGCTTCAAAATGACCCAAAATGGTAACCTAGAATTAGCAATATGCTAGCACTTGTCTGAAGCTAAGAAGGCAATGTAAAAATCAACTTTAACAATTGTTTTTAGGAGCTTTTACTGCTGCAATATATGGTTGTAGCTTACTTTTGTAACAGCAGCAAGAATGTTAGTAGATTAGTCTAATCTAGGGTTAGGAGTAGTTAGCAAATAGCTTGAGGTAAATGGTTTGGGGGTTGTTTTCATCAATTAACCAAGTATGAGATATAAACCGGTGTCTTTAGGGTTAATGGAGTCACTTTTTGCAGCAGCAATCTTGAAGGAAACAAATGATAATGTGTGAACTAAAGACAAGAGGGAGAATGATTGAGGTGTTGGTAACCCAAGGCCTCAATCACCAAACCCTAGAAGGAAAACAACTACTAGGAAGTAGGCAACCCTAGGCCCTAGCGGTTTTCCTTCTTCTTTAGCTCAAGCTTGAGATAAATAAAATCTTGAAGAAGCAATGATGTTAGAGTACTACAAAAGTAGGGCTCTAGCACATGCTTTAATGCATGTCTTTTAGCAAAATCTAGTAGGTGGATAGCTATTGAGATAAGGACAATAACAAGTGCTTAATCTCCTAGGGTTTTACACTAGCGATTTCATAATCTTAATAAATGCAAAGTAAAAGATACCATAATCATTCAAAGAAAGAAGAATTGCAGATTTTCACTTACATTCACCAAGAATAATCTAGCAATATGCCCTAGTTGAAGACTTTCCACCAAGAAAATGCCAAAATACACCAAAAGAAGCCTCCTCCAAGAGTTGCGCACCACTTAATTTCAACCAATAAGCATTAAAGAGGCTGAATTTCAGACCTCACTTGTGTGAGTGAAAGAATGATGAAAAAATACAAGGGATTATTCCCTTATTTATACAATTCAAATGACCTTTAATTACAAATTAGGTCAAAAAAGGCTGACATGGCCAGTTACATCAAATATCTAGTTTTTACATAAAATTGATAAAAATAAACCCTAAAATGTGCAAAAGGGGTGATGTCATGCCCTTCTAGGGTGACGTTAGGCCTCCTAAGTGAGACATTGGCCTCCAGGAGCAAAACGTTCGGCCTTCCAAGGCCTCTAGATAATGCCACACGTGCCACTTGGCACACAACTGCCTCCATCATGTCCATCTGACGATGGGTGATGTCAAGGGTCACAAGGATGACATCATGGGCCTTCTAAGGCCAACGTTCAGAGGGAAAAGCAAGACCCCCCTGGGTCCACGCCTGCCAAGGTATCTCTGGTGGAACATCCTCCTCTCTCTCTGGTGCAAGCCTCTGGTATATGTTTGCCCCTGGTTGGGGTCTCAACATCCATCTGGTGGGTTTTTAGCCCTATGGAGGTCCGAGCTAATCATCTCCCCATATGTACCTGTCCATCGGGCGTGGTCCTGCAGTAACAACAAGTACGCCCTCCATAGGCTCATAAGTCACAGGGATCATAGCAATGTCAATCACATCTAATAATCAAGTTACCCAAACATATGCATAAAACCCCCTTTTCCCAGACAAGTGCTCAAAGACGTTATGTTATTCTACAAGCCAGGTTTGGAGAGGGTTCCAAGACGTCCTAATGGGCTAATTCTCCATAGGTGTGGGGTGTTTCCAGGTGAAGACCAATCTAGGTCATGTAAGCGCATGAGATGGTGTGGGGGATGTTTGGGAAAGGGGTGCAATGATGACAGGGAAATGTAGGGCTTACCTGTGGGTGCCTCTGAAGAGGGTAAGTTGCACCTTGTCATGGATGCAAATGTTTCCTAGCCCATTCAATGCCTTTTTACTATTTATCTTATTGCTTTTTCTTTCAAGAGAATAGCTGGGGAACAATGCCCTGGCGTGGTGACCAGTGGTGACAGCGTTACCCACAAGCATTTCACGGAGATGAGAAGGTTGGATCGTGATGAAACCCCCTTTCTCTCGGCTATGCCACCAAGATCCACTACCCTGGCGTGGTGACCAGATGAATTGTAGTGTCATACCGCTACATGCCCATGGACCTAATAGGCTGGCTCGTGATGAGACCCCCTATCCACCAACTAGGTCTTGAGTTTTATCTTTTATTGGGTCCCCCCTTTTCTTGTTGAGAAGCCTTTCATTGCTTTCTCGAGGATCCCTGGGCGAAGCATCTCAAGGTTCGATCTTTTGGCTTTTAACTTTTGCCAGCTACTTTTACTCTCTGGGCCTTTAGCCCTGTAACACCCCCATGCTTTGAGCGAGAACTAAACAAAATTTCTCGTTCAAAGAGTCGGATTAGCTCTTCGATTTCCTACTGAAATCCCGATATCTAATCCACGGGCCCTATTGAAACCCCATCAACGCGAACATGCCCAAGGCGCGAGCTTCACCTATGCGACCACAGGTTGTGACCGCACGCCTAAAAAAAGGTGCTTCGCATTTCGGGACTTCAGGACTTATGCAAGCGAGTCAACCCCAACTCTTGTTTCCCAAATTCTCGATCTTCGGTTTCTGTCCAAGGCCAGAAATACGATCCTATGCTATCCCCTTGATCGACGGTTGTGATCGTGTCGCGATTTCGCGTATCGGGATAATGAACGTGAGCCAGCTCTGACTCTCCGTTCACCGAAATCCCGGTCTTCGGTAGCTCCTCCCTTCATCTTCCGCCCACATGACCATTCGTCACGACCAGGGGCTTAATCTTCCGAACTCGTCGAGACTTCGCATTTCGCGAAGTTGGAACACAACCAACGCCTATCTTTCTAAAGCTCGAACCCCAAACTCCCAATATCCCTGCGCCCAGATCAACGATCATGGCCCTCCTGTGATCTGATGGTGCAGATCAAATCGTGAGTTCAGGTCTCGCGAGTTCACAAAACTCTACCCTTTGACTTCCTTCAGCAGCAGGGCAGCGAAACGTCGATCCTTCGCCACGTGTCCTCTGCCGGTGGATGGTTTCGATCACTTCGGGACATTCAGGACTTTGACAAGTCCACTCTCCCACCTACACAAGGGTTAAGATCGACGATCAAGGTAGCTCCTGATGGATCTTGGGACCTACGGTCCCGATTCCATCGCTACTTGCGAAGACTGAAGGGGTCGAGGCGTTCACGCCTGCGCTCCTCCTCTAGATCCATTGGTCCTGACAGACCTGGGATACTTCTGAAAGGATCTCGTCCGTTCGTCTACCAAACGAAAGGATACTCCCTTTCGATAATTGGACTCGCTATCCTTTCTGAACTTGGATAACGAAATTCAATCTCTCGGAGCTTCAAACTCCCACGGCCCCGAAATCTTCGAGAGCTAACCCTTCTTGCACAGGGTTTCTAGACCCGGGACACATGAACCTTCAGATGGTTCTTGGGCAATTATCCCTAATCTTAGTCGGGTTTCTGGATAAGGGCTTGGGTACTTTTCAAAGTCCCTAGGCTACTGTCTTGAATGAAGTGCTTTCCTAACTCATCGAGTTATGAGCTACGACATCGGGGCAGGGTAACCTCGTGGGTTTACCATAGCGGTAGCCATACCAAGGAGCTTACTCTGACTCTGAGACATGATGCAATTCCCTGGAGAAGGTGCTTTCGGGGGATTAAACCAGAACATCACGAGAATCAGGCAAATGGGACGATTCTCAGTGGAACAGACCCATGCTCCGGACTTACTCAGTTTATACAGAAACTAACTGTGGCATATAAGTGTACACATGCATTCATTATTTCCAATCTAAAATACCAAGAAATCATAGCATACAGAAACCATTTATGGGCGTATAAACATGAGCACCTATCCATGATATTCAATTCAAAATACAAGGCATAAAACACTTATCAGAACCACAAGGCGTGATGCGACTGCTGAGAGCAATGCTCGTTTCCACCCAACCATAGGCTCAGTCACTCCCAACTGATTTATCACTGGCCACCCCGAGCTTAGACCACGATGCTCTGAGATTCAATCTCTTACTTCCAGCTCAACGGAAGTTAGGGACAAAGGTTACTCTCCTTCTCCCGATACATCAAATACACCAGGACAAAGGTTACTCTCCTTCTCCTGTCTTGATCCGGGAGTTGAGGTTCTCTTCTACAATCTCCTCCGCTTCCCCTCTGCCCACACTCACGCTTTCTTTCTTGCATACCCCTGCAAGATTGTGTGTGGCGCAAATTTTTTGTCCGTGGTCAGGTCTAAGAGCTTTACGGATGGGCGGTCTGCCCCATCCTCTCATTAACTCTTGAGGAGCCTCCCCACCTAACATCCTGACGGAAATTCATTCCTGGGTCAGAGAGTTGTTTTGGTCTTGACCAAGTAAAAACCAGTAAGGTACTGGTTCAGTGGAAGTTAACGCAACCGTTCTGAGTCCCTTTCACCACCTTTTCATTAGCCATCGTGGTCTCTTTTAGCACATCCCCTTCCCAGCAATCATGCAACACATATTCATAACATAATTTACATTCATCGACCTTTTATACAAAGGTCCATCAAATCAAACATTCACACTTTCGAGTTTTCCATAATTCCTGGCCAATATAGTTATATTTACAGACTGGGGGAAACAGGGTGTTACAAGCCCCTTCTTCCCACAAGGCAAGGTACAACCCTTACTAGCTTGGCAAACCCAATGCCCGAACCAATGTAGGGGATAGACGAGAGGGAAGATGATGAAAAGTGATAAGTATGGTAGGAATGGACGATGAACTTTCATAAACCCACTCAGTGGCAACTCACTCCTAAGGGAACCAACTTGCTAGGGCATTCTGTCATCCCCCCCAGGTATGGACAAGTCAAAAGGCATAAAGTCCAAGCACACGTCATGAAGCAAAAGAGAATTAAATGCACATATTCAAATGTTTTGAGAATCAGAGTGACACATACCATGATACCCGGATTCATTACCTCATGGATCAAGACCCACTACTACTTCAGAACAAGGCCGATGGGATGGATGTTGTTGTTGCTGACAGAATGGAGGCGTTGAAGAAGAAGGATGGGCCCTCCAGGGCCAGGCTCAAGTCAATATGGCTCTTGATACCATGTCTAGGACATGTGAGCCTCGAGACATAATCTCCTTAGTTATCCCTAGGATAGGGGATAACAAGCCCTCTTTTAATTTGTTGTTGACTTTCTTATGAGGACAAATTGGTTTTAGATGACCTCATATAAATAGATGTCATTTCACTTTCATTTTAGACACAACACACTTGAGAATTACATAAGTTGAAATTTTCACCCTACTTGGGCAATTGACTCTCTCTTGTATTTGGTGCAAAATGAATGTTTTAGTTGTCTATTGGTGGAATAAGGCTAGCGACTTCTCTTGGATGCTCTTTCTTGGCAATTGGTTGGAATAATCTTGATAAAGTAAGGGTTTCTTCATGCTATCTCTTGAATTAGGTAAGAAATTTCTTCAATTGTATGTGTTTCTTCTTGATTTCAAGGCTATTTTGTTAAACCCTTAGGAGGAGTATAAGGGCATACACCCTCCATCAAGGATCTCTCTTTTATTGTCATTGAAAAAGCTATTGAAAAGGTTGCTACAAGGAGTAAAAGGGCTTACACCCTTTTAGATTTACCTCACTAAGGTTTGTTTACTCCAGGGAGTAAAAGGGATTACACCCCTAGAGGAGTAATAAACCCTAGGTCATAAACAAGAGACTCCATCACCCAACAGATAAGAAACTAATATTTTTGGATTGGAGATTGAATATCGTGCATTAGTAAACGTGATTTCAAAGAGATTGAATTGTTCAAGTTTGGAACTTAATTCTACATGCTTTAAACTACATTGTGCCCTAAGGGCATCTTGATTAGCCAAGTCATCTAACTTCTGTAATAACATTTAGCTACAGCCAATAGGGCTGCAGCAAACTCATTTTCTTTCACTCTCTTACTCATTTTTCTACCACTAAAATTACTTACAAGCTGCCATAATTAATTTATTGCTTAAGGGCTATTGTTTGGGTGGATTGCTTGTTAATTTTAGTGGATAGAACTTCTTGTAGCAAAAGTTTGCTACAGCCATAAGGCTGTTATAAAATCTTGTCGATAACACTTAATAAAAGCCCACTTTTGCTATCAAAGTCTTGGCTTAAATATTGGAGAATTGTCTACTAGTTGCTAGCTTGGTTTTCCAACATCATACACTTGACTTTGGTGGTTTAATTTGCAGCTGACATAACTTATCTACTGCTGATATATATTTCCATGCTGCTGCAATTTCAGGACAGCAAGGTTTCTTGCTGCTTTCCCATTGATTTTGAGGCTTTAATCATCATATATTGTTTTGTTCCGGGCAGGTCTAACATTGTTTTGTAGGCACATTACCTTGGAAACCAATTACCATCTCATAAGACTCTTTCTCAAGCCTCTTCTCCATTTTTGACCTTGACCTATAGGAGCACTCTTCGATCACTTTCCATCTTCTATTACAATCCCCCTAGGGTCACCCAGGAAGCCTCCCTTGTGTTGGATTTATCCTTCACTAAAATGAGGGGGACATCTATTGAGGTTGTTGAGATTTGGGTACCTTGGAAAGTGGTCCCCTTGTGTTTGTGAATCTCTATACACAAAGGGGGAGACTATTACCCTTATACCTTTACTCTATGTTCTAATTTCACATTGACTTAGGAGACCTAAGTCATAAAGTGAAATTTGTCACTTAAGTCATAAAGTGACAATTAATTCACAAGTGGGTGAATTATTAGACATAAAGCAAACTATGGAAACTTAAGTAAAGTGGGTTTCTAAGTGAGATTTATGAGAAGTGATCTCACCCATTGATTAGACTTGGCTAGATCCAATCTAAGCCATTGATCTTTTACGTTTGGCCTAAGGAAGGCTAAAGGTGGCAAAAGGGTAAGGAAGAGATTCATTGTTCACTTGATCACTTGAGAGAATCGGGTGAGGAGAAGAGAAGTGAGAAGAGAGGGATTGAAGGAGAAAACTAGGGCGCACTTGTTCATGGAGGGCGCAAGCTAGTTTGGAGAGGCTTTCATGGAGGCTTTGAGTGTGAGCTAGTTGGAGGGCGTAACCTTGGAGTAGGGGCACATGCTAGCAGGCACACCATAAAGAGGTTGCATCTTGATTCTGATTTGTGGGTTGATGTGCGCACCATTAGAGCAACGGGTGCGCAAGGTTTCATCCAACAGCCAAAGCTTTCATCAAGGGCGCAATTCATCTTCAGGTAAGCTCAAGGAAAGAGGGGTGCACATTCCAAGGAACTCTTTGCTAAGCTTGAGAGGAGCTAGCAATTGTGACAGGTTCCTTTGTATTTATTTCCTTGTTGTAGCTATTGCTTAAAGATCTCCATATATATATACCTCTCTCTTACTGGTTTTCCCCAAGGGGGTTTTTCCAGGGTCATGTTAACCAAAACCCCATGTGTTCATTTGTTATGTTTGCTTATTACTTTCAGCTGTAGGAGTTGTTAAGATCCTAGGAGGGTATTTGGTGTTTTTGAGATATATGCATGTGCTAAATATGGAAGTCTAAACTATAAATTAACCCATGCAAAGAGAGCCTCAAAAAGGGCATCAAATCATAAGCTTGAAGGCAGATTTCAAGGGCAGAAAAATCAGACTGTGTGACTGTCCTAAAACAGCAGAGAAACAGTTTGGTTAAACCTGAAACTTAGTGCCAAACAGCAGGTCAAGGACAGACCTCCGTTGGCAGCCTTTTAGTACCTCACAATTTTACAGAGGTGACAGTGACAGGTGTTCCCAGTTGTGTCACACACTTGTGGCTTGGGTTGGGCTTTTGCCCAAACTACAATCTGTGCGATAACATGTCCCAAAATTAGGTGAATTAGATTATAAATTATATGCAATGAATAAAATTGTAAAACTTGCCCCTTTTTTACTCGTATTCCGATATTTTCCCTAGCCTCAAATGCTAGATCTGCATGAACCTTCTTGAGATGTCACCAAACACAAACATTGATTCCAATATCAAGTTGATAAACACTTTGATTCTATCATTGGTTATTTGAAATGCAAAACCATAAGAGAGAAAAAGAGATAAGGAGAATGTATTGTTTATTAAAAAGAATTCATTGAATACATCAATATGACTTTCTTTTATGCACCATGCAATATAATCGATCTATAGTTAATGTGGATTATTAACAATAAATGACCCCCTTAATGTTGGGACCCTAGAAACAATTTATTTAACATTAGGACTCCAAACAATACATTATTGAGAGTTAATCACCATAGGTGACATATTTATAGCACCTTAAGTTGGTTGTGTAGTATACCTAGGGAGGTACCCAATGGGAATGTGGTTATGTATTATTATGTATGGAGGCCAATTCTAATAAATAAGGCCCATGTAATAGTGTGAACACAATAAAAGTGAGAAGGTTTACAAGAAAGTTCCACCTTCTAGAATATTCCTTCTCTAGAATGTTCCTAGGAGATAGAGAGTGCTATATAAAGAAGTGTAAGCAATGTATTGGAGCATAGTGAAGTATATTGTTATTGTAAAAAGCAAGTATTGTTTGAGGAGTGCATTCCTTCCTTGAAGAATAATATATGGTGTTACCCTACCTCAAGGGTTTTGTCTACATTCTTGTGTTGAATATTTGGTGAATGGTTTGGTTTATTCTTGTTGAGATTAAGGGTTTCTATTATGATATATTTTCAAATCTACTCAAATACATAACAGGTTGGGTGGTTAAAAATACCACTTCCAACATTAGATTGATCATTATATTAACATATAAAGTTAAATAAGTGTTGATAACTCCTAATAGCACTTTATCTAACATTACAACTCCAAACAATACTTTATCAAGTGTTACCACAACACTTTGGCGCCCAATTCCTTTCAAGATTTTATTAATATTGAGAACAAGGTTGAATCATGATACACTTGACACTCATTTCATGACTTGCTTCCTAGAAGAGTAACTCCAAACTGGTGACCCTTTTGGACAAAGATGTCATGAGTGATTTCTTATTCTTGGGAAAGTATTTAAGACGTTAATAAGTATTTGCAACATTTTCAACATTAAAAAGCAATGGCATGATTCCTTGAATTGGAAATTTGGTTGGTTTAACAAAGAGATTGTAAATATATCCAACAAAACAAGTATAAAAGCAATTATTTTATCTCGTATAGAGTATCTACAATACAAAGTCCATTTACCTTGATTCACTGCAATGACCTCTTTATTGCTTAAGATCTCGAATGTTTCTTTGGTCATATTTCTTACATCACAACCAACCAATAATGGTGCCTGCCAAACAAACAAACAATAAACAACATGAATGAGAAACATTAGAGAAAGAATCAATACCAAAAACCTGAAGAGAAAAAGAACTGAAAAATGAAGAACTTAACGAAAAGTCCATGGAGAACCTCTTCATGAAAAAAAAAATTATAAGTGGTTTGACCTATTATTTCTCATACCACAAGTGCCAACTAATCAATCGTATTTGCCAATTTATTTTCTTGTAAATAATTGCACATATTGCATCATTATGACTCTTCCAAAAGTTTCTTAATCATGCCATAGTGTTTGCATAAAGTTGCTACTAAAGTAGGTAGGTACTTATGGAGGGCAATTAGCCATTCATTGAAAAAGATATCCTAGGTAATTACTCGTTTCGTGGAGAGAGTTATGCAAGACAGTTACCACTTACATGCCTATGAATCTAGGCTTTGTGGTTACGCTGTGCAGTTATAAATTTGGTCTTTCTTAGAGTAGAGTAAGTAGTTGCATAGGGTAACTTTCCATTTTGTAAGAGTTAGGCAAGGCATTCAAAAAGGGAAACTTGAAAGTACTCTAGGAAGATTATAATAAATATACAACGGGTTTGAACTTTTTCAAGAAAATGCTCAAATATTAGTACTAGAGTATTTGGGACCAGCCCTCTGAAAAGTATTACTACTAGAGTATTCAGAAACAATCCTCTCTAGACAAGAAAATGGAGCTTGCCTACCCCTCCAATTAAAGATGAGTTAAATACCAATATATATGGTGTATGTACTTTTAAAATGCTGCATACATTACTTCATAAAACAAATAAGTACATCATTGAAAAGAGAAAATTACATCACACAAACACCATGGCCTACCATTTTACTGTGTATGTACTTGCTAATGTGCAGTCCTTTTAATGGATTTTCTTTGTTTATGCAATTTAATGAAAGAATATTATTCTGATTTTTAATATTCATTACAAATGCTAATAACTGTTGTAACACATTTGGTTGAGAATTATCTTTTTGCAAGTTCTTGTATCTCTTAAAGCCTATAAGTGTTTACTGCATAGTACAAAAGTACTATAGTTAAAGCTCTTTATTCCATACAAAACTTTCTTAGGGAAACCCTCTAGATGCTTCCTCGCATTCTGTGATTGGCACTGTTATCGCACAGTTTGTAGCCAAGAAGAAAGGCTATAAAGTAGAGGGCCAAACTGACGTAACAGGAACCTATCCCACCCAATGTCACCACGATGGGGAGGTTCTTTCTCTTTAGGGTGGTGAGGCCCAGGGGAGACGTCCCCGGTGACCTGGGGTTTTGAAGAGGCTAAAGGATAATCAGATAATGACAAGTTTCCCCCCTTCACAGATCACCACAAGAACAGATAGTCCGGCTTATAGCCAACAAAGATAACCAAGTAGAATCCCTGCCCGAGAACAAAGCAACAATAAACTGATATATGCAGGCTTTGGTTAATACTTCATATATATCAAAGACTATCCGATATTCAATATAAGCAATTTGAATATAAATATTGATGGAGTCAATGTTTATCAATAGCAATAAAAATCATATCACTTCATCAATAATTATTAGAATGATGTGGCATTCAATGTAATAAACCAACTCTTTACTCAATTAATGCCTTTAACTACCATTCAATTGCTCAATAAGTAAAACGTTGTTGCAATAAAGATGAACTATTCAATAATGACGTCAGCAACTTAGGGTTAGTAGGGTTAGCTAGAGCTAGGGTTAGTGTAGTTAGGGTTTCAATTCAAAAGCTTTGACAGAGTTTAGATCAAGTTCTACTTCAATGTTTGAGGTCTTAGATCAGTACCTTAGGGTTTAATGGAGTCATAAGTGAAGGATGCACAGGTTGAAGGAGGCAGGATTTCAAGGACTAGAGGGAAAAGTTTTGAAGTGTTGCTAAAGCAGGGCCTCAAAATCGGAACCCTAGGGGAGAGAGGCTCACTTTGGTGTTGCTAAAGCAAGGCCTCGTGCTCTCTCCTCCTTCCCAGCAAATGGCTAGCTCAGATGAAGCACAAAATCAAGACAAGAAGGCTTGATGAGGGAGAGTGTTGCTACAGCAAGGCTCTTTCATCAAACCCTAAAAGAAAAACGACCCTAAGTGTAGATAACCTAGGCCTGGGACGTCCTCTTCCTCTTGAAGTTAAAATGGTACGGCTAGCTAAAGGGAAGAAGAAAAAGGAGTGTAGCTATGGCTAGGCTCTCTTCTTCTTCTTCAATGGCTAAAAGCTTTTCTATCAGGGGACATGAGAC
>ML778162.1:333298-344276 GCA_009831015.1 Picea engelmannii | reverse complement strand
ATACTTTTTGGCTCACCTTGTCCCTCCAAAGTGACTTTCATTTTATTAATATTTAATTAATTAATTAAATCACTTTAATTAATTAATTAACCTTTTTACCTTTGAAAAGCTCTTTATCTCTCCTTGTGGCTTCCCTGGCCATTAAAAGTCACTTCTAGCCATCCCATCCTATAGTGTTGCTCCTCCCGATTCCAATGAGCTATTACACTGAGAGGTTCCTCCAAGTAATGTGCCCAAAATGACCTCTTCAGTGAATTCCATTGACTTATAGCTCAAAATAGTCAAAATCATGGAAATCATCGGAATGCAACGAAACCAAAGCCAACCTGTGCGGAATTGCTCATAATGATGGAATATGATCATCAATGCAAGATGGACCCCACAATGCCTCTCAAATACCCCTGTACTCACTCTAGCACCCATCTGGCTACTCTGGTCATCATAAATCTCTGCCCTGTGATGATGTCCCAAAGTGGGGACATTACACACCTAAGTAGAGACTTCCCTCGTTTTAGTGATGGAACAGGTCCACCACAAGGGAGGCTTCCCTAGAGACCTCAAGGGATCGAATATTAGCCAAGCCTACAATCCCCTATCTTGGTCACTTGTTAGTTAGGTCTAGGTCTAGGAAAGGAATGGAAGATAACGAGGTAATTGTTGTACCTGTAAGAGAGAATAAACAAGTTGCAGCATACAATAGACAATTACCAAGTTATAGAGCGCAATAATGATCCTTTAGACACTAGACAATCAATAATTGCTATGGTTGTTGCAAATTACAGCAGTAAATTAGTTTTATAACAACAAATAATACGTTGCAACAATAGCAAATAAAGGTGCTCAGAAATGTAGCAATTCACAATGAAAAGTAAGCATTCAACAAGTATAACATTATCCAATTGCTAGAAGTATTTTCCTAGCAAGTTAAGCCACTTATAAATTAGAGTATGCAACAAATTAGGGTAATTTTCAGTGGTTGTAGCAAACTTTTATAACAGCAACAAAAAATATTGATAGTTTGCTAGAGTTATGGGTAGAAATGTTAGTAGAATGTTGATTTTAATAGCTACTTTAACCACAAGAACACCTCTAGACTAGTGTCATTGTCCTCTAGCGCTTATGGAGTTTCAAATGCATTGGCTTGAAGATTGAACTAGGTGAAACAAGAAAGGTAAAGTCCAAACCCTAAGATGCAAACACACTTGGGCCTTAGGTCTTAGACTTTGAGGAAAAAGGTACCTAGGGTGCAAACACTCTTGGGCCCTAGGTGTCATTTTTCCCTTCTTATAGCTTCACTTAGGTCAAGGATCAAAGTCTAGAGTTAAAACCCTAAAGTGCAAGCACTTTTAGGCCTTAGGCTTTTAACCCTAGCAAAAAATGCTTCACAAACTTAGACAATAAAGACTTTGTGAGGGAGAGAAACACTTATGTCTCCCTATTATGGTTTCAACAAGACAAGAAAACTTGAAACAAGATATAATTCAATCTTTAGCATTAGCAAGAAACATAAAATTGCAGAAAATTACTTACTTCGTCCAAGCAACATGATCATTCAAACCCTAATTGCAGAAATTATCCATCCAAGAGAGCTAACATCCACAAAGAACCTCCTCCAAAGCTAGCGCATGAGAGAAAAGAGCCAAGAGACCAAAAATAGCGAAAGTTTTGAGAGTGTGTTACCCCACTCAAGTGTGAGGAATGTGTTGATGAATGAAATATCTAAGCGCTAGCCTCTTTATATGAGGAAAACCTAGCGCATTTGTCCACATAATCAAGTGAAATAACAATATAAGTGGGGCCGACCCCTCAAGTAACCTCTACAAATGATAAAAATGCAAATAAACCATCATAAATGCCACCGTGTGGTGACGTCAAGCCTCCCAACGCTAGAGGAGGGCCTCCAAGGCCACGTGGCATCATCCCAAGTAAAATCATGGCAAAGGGAACCTCACATCGTCGATGGTCATGCTCCATCATCAATGGCACCCCAAGGGACATCAAACCCTAAAAGGTAATGTCATCATCCAATGGAGGCCAATGTCAAGGGTCCAGGGCACTGCGTCCAAGGTGGAGGAGGTTGCATCTCGTCTCTGTATGGTGTCTAGTTGTCTACTGTTGCAACGTCCTCAATCTAGTGAATAATAAGCCCTGGGGAACTCTGCCCATTATGTGGGCTTTCGGCCCATCTGTGTGCCATCATGACCAAATCTGCAAAAACCAAGCCCATATGTCCATCTTCCAAGGTTTTGAAGATGTGAGAGCTCATGTCAGGAGGTGGCAAGTCATGGGATGACTCATTGCTCTGCATCTGACGCAGACCTATCGGCCCTCGGACCGAGATCCGCTCACAGGATCGTTCTTAACCCCCTTCGAGCCGGATCGGCTCTTTCGGATTCCCTGCTGGAATCTACTTTCAAATCGATCCACAGGTCCTTTTTCGCAACTCGCAACCTCGCGAGTTCGCGAGTCGTGACTCCCGACTCTTCCTCTCTGATCTCGCGATACCCGAGATCGCGAAAATGGGTACAGCTCTTCTTTCGTCAGCGCCTTCCACGCGCAACCGCCGGCTAGGCTTAACGCTAGCTCCTTTCGCCACTCGCACCTTCGCGAGTTTCAACGTCGTGCCTTCGTGCCCTTACCTTACGAATTCCCGAGAAGCGAGAAGTCAATGGAGTGTTGACTCCCTTCCTCCTGGCGATGCGTGTCCACCTGTCAGTCACGCAGGCCCCACCTTATGGTTCCGCCATGTGTCCACACTCGTGCCTCAGCTCTCGGCACTTCGCAACTTCTGAGGTCGAAACGAGGTCCCCTCAACCTCCGAACCTCCGAATACGCGAAACGCGCGATGAGGCTCCTGATCCAACGGTCCTCCCGTGACCTGGATCCAACAGCTATCCTCGCTCCTCGCGATTTCGCGACTTCGCGACTCGGAGCACCCAACTCTTGGGCTCTTACCCTGCGAACCTCCGAGTTCGCAAGATCCCTAGATCTCTGCCACCTGTCCTCCTCCGATGGACGGCTGCGATTTTCTCGCGACTTCACCACTCGCGAAGTCAAGAGACTTCCTCCTCTGACCTCCGATGTCCGAATCCCCGATAGAGAGGATCTCGTGACATGTGTCCTTCTTCCAACGAATGGCTCAAATTCCTTCGCTATTTCGGGACTTCGCCTTTCGCGAATCTCGCTACTAGGCTTTCGATTCTCCAACTCACGAAACCCCGAAATGGTCAACAAAGGTTTGACCTCCGTGTCGACAAGTACGCCACCTGTCCTCCTCTGTGTTGTCGGATTCTTTTGCACCTTCAAACCTCTGAACTCCGAAATGAGTATCCACGGGCGATCCAACGGCCCTATTTCTCCTGAGCTTACACTTAGAAAAACACTCACTGTAACCTTCTTGCTCCTCTGCAAGATCTGATGGCTTCCGGGACTTCATGAGTTCTCCATGGAGAATTCCGACCGTCAAATTTCTCCTTGACGATTTTTGCGAAATGAGCAAAGTATTCCCTTACGGGACTTGTCATCCTGCAAAAAAATGTTGTTGCGCCTTCTTCCAATACTTCAAGGCACTAGCTCTCTTGAGCTTTTCTTCGACAGCTTCGAAGATCCTATCCCTCCTGAGCTTGATTAAAAAATCCTCAAGTCCTTTGGGGAAAATTCCTGCGCGCACTCCTTGCGGCACTTCTTCAAATACACTCCAAGTATTTGAATTCTTAGACTCTGTGCACTCTTTGCGACAGCAGTCTTTCAACAGTTTCGCTCAGGTTGCAAACTCTGAGACTTCACTCGGCCTGCGCACTCCTTGCACGACTCCTGTGCTCAACTTGCACTTCTGCGAGAATGAGAACAATGTTATCTCTCCTGAGCTTGCAGAGACGAACTCTGACTTCTGTCAACGCACACCTTGCGGACAATTTCACTGCACTCCTTCAGGAAAACTCTTGCTCAGACAGAGAAACAATTGAAACTCATTCTTTACTCTCCCTCTCTTCAGATTTCAGACATTAAATATGAAATCATACATTCACGCATCAAAGCAAATGCATAACAGAGAGTAAAC
Source organism: Picea engelmannii (assembly GCA_009831015.1). Taxonomy (NCBI): domain Eukaryota; kingdom Viridiplantae; phylum Streptophyta; class Pinopsida; order Pinales; family Pinaceae; genus Picea; species Picea engelmannii. Next base: position 340,216 of record ML778162.1, on the reverse strand, counting down.
AAGCATATATCAATCAGCATGTACAACACAGAAAGCAATTGGACACCATGAGTCTGTATTAATCCAGAACTTCTGTACATGGGTTTTTACTATACACATCTCTCTGCTTCTGCTCTCTTATGCTCTCTTGATTGATTATGCTGCTAATGTTACAATGATACAAGTGAGGGTGTCTATATTCGTTTTCCCTTCGGCTCCTAAAACTGTCTAATCTAAGAATTCAAAGCTACCTACTTACATTTACTAGCATAAATGCCTCTTAGTCCTTCAGACGAGAGCGGGACGCTCAAGGTCTGATTACAATCTACAAGTACGCCTTTTCTTAATTGTTTCATTTACGTTTGGCGTATCAAACTTCAAAACTTTCAAACAATTCATCATGTGCCAAAATGCGTTGGCGCTTGCCCCACGCTCGCTTGTTGTTGGCGATGCTCCTGCATCATACTCCCTCGCTTGAAAATTTTCATGGGCTCCTGTCCATGAACTCTCGCACGGTCTATCCATGCTTCTGGATTTCTGCTTCATTCTCCCAGCTGGCATCTTCAACTGGATGTCCCTTCCACTTGACCAAGTATTCAAAGTATTCCTTTCTTCTGGTCTTTTTGCTAACTCTTTTGTCCAGTATGCTTTCCATCTGTGGCTTCTCTGCAACTGGCATTTGTTTTGTCCACTGAACCGCTGGTTGTTCACTGTCTGCTCCAGCTTTGTATGGGTACAAATCTGAGACATTGAATATCGGAGAAATTCCGATCCCATCGGGTAATTCAATCTCATAAGCATTTGCCCCAAATTTCTTCAAGACCTTACATGGTCCGATCTTCTTCATCTTCAGTTTGTTATATGTCCCCTTCGGGAATCTTTCCTTTCTCAGATGTGCCAGAATCAAATCACCAACCTCAAATTGAAGTTGTCTCCTGTGTTGATTTGTTTTGCGCTTATACTCTTGGCTTGAGTTCTGCAATCGCTCCTTCACCTGGCTGTGAAGTTCCTTCATTGCTTCTGCAAAATCCTCTGCACTAGCACTTCTAGTTGCATTCTGTTCTGAATCTCTCAATTCCGAAACTCCTCTTGGCTGCATCCCATAAACAATTTGGAATGGACTCTGCCCTGTGCTTCTGTTGATTGAATCATTGTAAGCAAATTCCGCCTGTGGTAGAATATTGTCCCACTGACTGTGGTGTTTAGTCACCAAGCTCCTAAGCAAGTCTCCCAAACTCCTATTCACAACTTCTGTCTGCCCATCCGTCTAAGGATGATAAGTTGAACTGAACGACAAGTTCGTTCCTAGCTTTTTCCATAAGGTTCTCCAGAAGTGTCCCACGAACTTGGTGTCTCGATCCGAAACTATGCTCCTTGGTAAGCCGTGAAGTCGAATGACTTCTTTGAAAAACAGAATCGCAATGTGAGTTGCGTCACTGGTTTTCTGACACGGTATGAAGTGTGCCATCTTAGAAAATCTATCCACCACTACAAAGATCGAATCAAACCCTCTTTGTGTTCTCGGCAGCCCCAATATGAAGTCCATGTTGACTGCATCCCACGGCCTCTCAGGTATGGGTAACGGTTGATAAAAGCCTGCATTCTGCCTCTTTCCTTTTGAATGCTGACAAATTATGCATCTGTCCACGAATCTTTTGACGTCTGCTCTCATTCCTGGCCAAAAATATGACTCATTTAACTTTGAGAACGTCTTGTCATGACCGAAATGCCCGGCCAATCCTCCACTGTGTTTCTCCTTCAACAAATTCTCCCTCATGGAGCATTTTGGAATACAAAGTTGATTACCCTTAAACAGTAATCCTTCCTGGATCATGTATTCTGTCCATTGACTCCTGTCCCTGAGAATTGGATTCTCAGTTACTTCATACGCCTCTTTAAAATCTAGATCATCTCTGTACATGTCCCTGAGATCATCAAAACCCAGTGTTTTGACTCTGAACTCCTGCAACAGCAAACATTTCCTACTCAAAGCATCAGCAACTTTGTTAGCAGTTCCAGAAATATGCTTAATTACAAAAGTAAAGTTTTGCATGTATTCAACCCATTTAACATGTCTTTGATTCAACTTTTCCTGCTGAGTCACAAATTGCAAAGCATCATTGTCACTATATAAGACAAACTCCTTCGGGATCAAATAGTGTCTCCATTTCTTCAATGCCTGAATAATAGCATAGAACTCCTTGTCATACGTGGAGTATTTCACTTTCGCTTCATTCAGCTTCTCGCTAAAGTATGTTATCGGCCTGTCTTCTTGGCTCATGACTGCCCCTATTGCAAATCCACTTGCATCACATTTTACTTGAAATGCCTTTGTGAAATCCGGCAACACCAAAATTGGTTGTTCCGTGATTTTCCTTTTCAACAAATTGAAGCTTTTCTCAGCCTCTTCTGTCCAGTGAAAAGACTTGTGTCTCTTCTTCACTGTGTCCATCATCGGTGCACTAATTCCACTGAAATTCCTGATGAACTTCCGGTAGAAACTAACCAATCCATGAAAACTTCTCACCTCAAATATACTCTTTGGTGATGGCCAATTCTTAATTACCTCCACCTTATCTGGATCCATCCTCAACTTATCTGCAGAAATAACAAACCCCAAATAAATGAGCTCTGTCTTCGTGAATGAGGACTTCTTCATGTTTATCAGCAGCTTCTCTTGCTGTAGCCTCTCCATCACTGTAGCCAAATGTTTCAGATGCTCTGCCTCTGTTTTACTGAAAATCAGTATGTCATCAAGATACACAATGACAAATTTTCCAATGAAATCCTTCAGGACTTCATTCATCAACCTCATGAAAGTACTTGGCGCGTTTGTTAAGCCAAACGGCATAACAAGCCATTCATACAACCCTTCATTAGTCTTGAAGGTTGTCTTCCATTCATCACTTTCTCTCATACGAATCTGATGATATCCACTTTTCAAATCAATCTTCGAAAAAAAATTGGCTCCACTCAAGCAATCCATCAGATCATCCATTCTTGGCAATGGAAATCTGTACCTGATGGTTATCTTGTTAATTGCTCTTGAGTCAGTACACATCCTCCAGCCTCTGTCTTTCTTCGGACTGAGCACTGTCGGAACAGCACATGGACTCAAGCTTTCTCTAACCAACCCTTTGTCCATTAAATCCTGGACCTGTCTTTTGACTTCTTCATTCTCCTGCGGCGTCAATCTGTACGCTGCTTTGTTTGGTAAACTAGCTCCAGGTATGGGATCAATATGATGACTCACACTTCTAATCGGTGGCAACGAACGAGGTAGTTCGTCCACTACTATGTCAGCAAACTCTTCCAACAGTTTCTGAACCTCTTCCGGTAAATCATCTACCCTTGTACTGGTTAGAACAATTTTAGGTTTTCTGACAACAATGAATTGCGGTTCCTCCTTCTTCTTAACCTCTGTAAGAAATTCCTTCCCACTCATGAGAAGTACAGTGTTGCTTACTTTAGGTTTCACCTCCTTATCTTTGATTGGAAGCAACATGTGAGTTCTCCCATTCTTCTCTAGGGTGTATGTGTTCTTCCTCCCATCATGAATCCCATTTTTGTCATATTGCCACGGTCTACCCAGCAATAGATGACAAACATCCATGGGAATAACATCACAGAGTATTTCATCTTTATACCCACCTATTTTAAACTCAATTAAACATTGTTTAGTGACATTTACCTGATGTCCTTTTTGTAGCCACGAAACTCTGTATGGGCTTGGATGTTCAATCGTCTCCAGCTCCAGCTTTTCTACCATCTCTGTAGAAACAAGAATATATGTGCTACCACTGTCCACAATGACTTTGCATACCCTGTCTTTGGTCTTGCAAGCAGTCCGAAAAAGTTTGTTCCTTTGGACCAAACTCTCCACTTGCTTCTCTGGCATTAAGAGAACTTTTCGCATCATTAGCGATCTTCCGCCTTCAGCATCTTCTGCCTCAACATTCCACCTCTGTGCTTCGGCAATGTGAGTCTCACCACCTTCTTTCTTCTTATCTGGACATTCATAAGATTTATGTCCAACCTTTCCGCATGTGAAGCATTTCACCACTCCACCTCTTCCTCTTCCTCTACCTCTGGTACGAGGAAAAATGTTTCCATCAGCATACTGACCTTTCTGTTCGGTATGCTGCCCTCTCTGTGAGCTTCCACCTCTCTCAGTTTGAGTTTGAGGTTTCTTCCAGTCTTCCTTGGGTTTCTGATTTCTATCCTGGGCAATTGATTTGCCTCTGGGCTGACTTCTGCCTCAGCCTCTTTCACCTTGTTTTTGGCTCAGCTTCTCTTCAATTTTTAGAGCCATCTGATAAGCATCTTCCACCGTTCGGATGGTCATCATGCTCATCTCATCCTGAATGTCGTATCTCGGACCATTCATGTACCTGGCAACCTTTTCATCATCACTTTCACGATGACCTGCCCTGATGTTCAACCTGTAGAATTCTTCAGTATATTCCTTCACTGACATCAGTTTCTGTCTCAAATTTTGCATTCTCCGAAACAGAGTAATCTGGTAATCCCTAGGAATGAATTTCGCCTTTATCTTCGCGATCATCCTATCCCAACTCTTGATTTTATGCTTGCCCTTGCAGCGTCTGTCAGCTTGTAGCTCATCCCACCACAATGTTGCATGTCCTTTCAATCTTGTGACAGCATGTTTGACCTTTTTGTCCTCCTCGACATCTTCATAGTCAAAATATGTGTCAAGAGCTCTAATCCAGTCTAAAAGCTCTTCAGCATCCAGGTTTCCTTCATATACTGGAATATCCATTTTTGCCTTAGCAACCATTCTTGCAACAGCCCTAATCAAGCGTTCTTTTGCTGCATCTTCTGCTGTGACTTCTTCTCCTTCATGTTCAACTTCATTTTCACTTTCAGATTCACTGACATCTCCGACACCGGTTGTGCGCCTCTGTGTTGTCTCCATGTCCACGAGTCTGGCACGTATGTCACGCATCTCTCTTTCCATGGCTGGATTTGGCACCTGCCTACCCCTTCCTCTTGGCATTTCCCTATCCTCTGGCGGATCGAGTGTTTGCCTGTCTCTTCTTCTCGGCGGCATGGCTGAGATTTCCTTTCTTTTCCCTGCTACAGAAAGCAAAGAAATCTTTCTGTGCTCTGATACCACATTGACGCAGACCTATCGGCCCTCGGACCGAGATCCGCTCACAGGATCGTTCTTAACCCCCTTCGAGCCGGATCGGCTCTTTCGGATTCCCTGCTGGAATCTACTTTCAAATCGATCCACAGGTCCTTTTTCGCAACTCGCAACCTCGCGAGTTCGCGAGTCGTGACTCCCGACTCTTCCTCTCCGATCTCCCGATACCCGAGATCGCGAAAATGGGTACAGCTCTTCTTTCGTCAGCGCCTTCCACGCACGACCACCGGCTAGGCTTACGCTAGCTCCTTTCGCCACTCGCACCTTCGCGAGTTTCAACGTCGTGCCTGCTCAATCCGTACAGTTCGACCTGCCTTCAATGCTGTCCTTGCTGCCTCGATTTTTGTGCTAGTTTGTTGCCTTGGGATGCATGCCCTAGCTCTCAGAAATGGTTGCTCTCTTGCTGCTCGAAAATGCTCTCTCTCTTGCTCTCTCAACAATGAACCAACAACCCAAGAATGGGTGTGCCCCTCTACCCTAATCGACCTCATGAGCGAAGGTGAGGAGTTTTCTAATACAATGGCTGAGATTAGATTAGATGAGTGGTTGAGATTAAATGTCTCTTCATTCACCCTCACTTAAGTCATAAAGTCACCTTTTAATTTGCATCTCACAAATTAAATGACTAGGGCCCACATTAGGCACTTTATCACCCCTTAGGCGCCTAGGGATGAGAAACACTTGCCTGGGTACTTTATTTAATTAAAAATTTAACACTCCCTCATACTGAGCAAAGTGTTACCACTCCAAGCTTGTCCCTGAAAAATACAAACTTGCCTCTACCCAATGCCTTGGTGAGTATGTCTGCAACCTGCTCCTCTGTAGATATGTATTGTAGCTCCACAGCTCCTCTCTGAACATAATCACGGATGAAGTGATAACGAATCTCGATATGCTTAGACCGGTCATGAAAACCTGGATTCTCTGAGAGTTTAATGCAACTCTGATTATCACAGTAAATCACAGTAGGCCTCAACTGCACACCGAACAATCCCACCAGCAACTTGCGAAGCCAAAGGGCCTCACAACTGGCCTGACTGGCTGCCATATACTCAGCCTCTGCAGAACTCAAAGCCACTGACTTTTGTTTCCAACTGAACCAAGACACAACTGTTGATCCCAATCCAAAACAACACCTTGAAGTGCTTTTCCTGTCACTGACACATCCTGCCCAATCCGAGTCTATATAACCAACCAGACGAACTCCATCTCCTCTCTGATAGTCCAAACCATAATCTACCGTACCACAAAGATACATGAGCACATGTTTTGCTGCCACCCAGTGCACTCTCCTAGGCTCCACCATGAACTGACTGAGAGTGTTGACAGCAAAACAAATATCTGGCCTGGTATTGACCAAATACATCAATGACCCGATCAACTGACGATACAAAGTGGAACCCACCAACTGTGACTCAGAAGCATGAAGCTTCTTCCAGTTGGTAATCATGGGAGTGGTCATGGGCTTGCTATCTCCCATCTGAAATCTGCTCAGAATGTCACACATATACTTCCCCTATCCCAGGAAGATGTGTCCAAGCTCCTGCCAAACCTCAAATCCCAAAAAGTAATGCATCAGTCCAATGTCAGTCATCTCGAACTCTGAAGCAAGGCTCTCCTTACAATTGTTGATGAGTCTCTCTGCCCCTGTAATGAAAAGATCATCCACATATAGCAGAAGAATGAGAGGATCCTCTCCAACCACAATGAAGTATAGGTTGGGATCCGCCTCACTCTTCTCAAAACCCAACTGCTACAAATAGGCATCTATC
>ML778162.1:312949-326216 GCA_009831015.1 Picea engelmannii | reverse complement strand
TGACCTTTCTATCTTGTAGAGCATCTCCAAAATCAAAACAAACTCTTGATAAGGATGTCATTAATTATTGTCCATCGATTGGAACCATTCCTGAGGCTTTTGGACAAGGAAAACTTGGATCTGTGCAAAAATATTAACTTTCTGCCTTATAAGTGCTTTCGGTAGCTAGAGTAGACAGAATTCGAACCAATTAGCTACCGAAAGCTCTGTTTTCGGTGGCTAATGAACAATCGAAATGTTCACCTAAGCCACTGAAAGGTCTGTTTCAATGAAATTATCAAAATTTCAAAAATACCTTTTGTCTTAGCTCAAAAACGCCTTAGGGCTGATCTTTTAAGGCTTTTGCATCTTGCTCAAAAACTGTAGGATTACTGGTTGCCTCTGGTTCATTGCACTGAATTGCCACCTCTGCTAGGGTTTCAAGAGTAGCATGTGTTTGAGCCTGGTGTTTTGAAGACATAGCTTGCTTCCTCAAAGCCCTGACCTTTTTCTTCAAGCCTTGAGCTACTCTCCATAAGTTGTTGTAATCTTTTACAATCTTGTCCTTCCTTTTCTTTTCCTTATGCTTTCATGAGCTAATCTTTCCAAGGATGAGTTGTTTTCTGCAAAGTTTTTCGACAGAGTTTCATATCTGGTTTTAATTACCCTTACTAGCACTTCTTGTCCAGCTAACTTCTTCTTAAGCTTCTTGATTTCCTTTGATTTACTCTGCTTCACTCTTTTGCTAGATGAGGCATCTGCAAATTGTGGTTCTTGTTCTTCTTGAGGTGTAGGTGATGGAAGGTCTTCATAACTGGCAGTGAATATATCTACAAAAATGGAATTTTCATGCCCTGTGGTAACTGAATCCTCGTGCCCTGTTTCAATCTGGTGCTCTTCATCCTCCGAGTCTGTGTAAGGAAGATTAAGAATGCTTTTGTTCACTGGGGTTTCTTTGGCCTTATCTGTTTCACTGCTGAAGTTCAATTTCTTCTAAGTTTTATTAATCTTAGAGGAAGGAGAGGGTTGATTAACTGGAACTGGAGAGATAACTCTCCTCCTCTTTCCACTTCCAGGAGTAGAAGACGTCTTGGAATGAGGACTCTTTTTACCCTCTGGCTGTACATCAGTCTGAAAATCATTCTAGAACAAGAAGTAATTCCACTCTTTGCCTCTTCTCTGCAACAGCTCACAAACCAAAAGTTTAATTAGACCATGGTGGGATAGTCTACCTGCAACTTTATTGGGCTTGGCCTTGACCTGATGAGCCATCTTAGATAAGCTTATGTGGAGAAAATAGGGCAAATTAAGTGGGTTTCTACCAGTAAAATGATTCATGAGTTTGAAATCGTAAATCATCACCCTATTATATCTGCCTTCGCAAGTTATATAGACCATAATGGCTTTTAGCAATTGTTCCCATTTCTCTTCAAGGAAAGACACGAGAATCTCTTTCTTCCATATCAAATCCATGCGTTCTGGTTTCAAGCCCTGAATTCAACATTTTTGTGACAGTGGTTTTAAACCATTTTTCTCCAGTCCTGGGAAGCTCTGTTACCTCGACTATGAGGGCTTCGTCCACCTCGAATTCATCTCGACCGATGACTGCTTTCCTTCCATCGAAATTCAGGGCAAAGGCTTCTGCTACCTACTGGTGAAAACTCTGTAATTTTTTACAAAAATTATAACCTGCGTCCCTGAACAATTGGCATACCTCCGGGTGCGATTCCAAGTAACTGATGTCGTCGAGCTCTTTCCTCAGAGTTGATCCTCCTTTCTTCATCTATCGCTATGCTCCTGTACACCTGCGATTGAAAAATCGGATTTTGGTGGAAAGTTACACAGCGTAAACTTAGGGAGATTCGGCTCGGCTGTGACAGGGACGAGAAAAATGAGGCGAGCATCATATCTTGGCGCTGATTACAAGGGATGAGAAAGAGCATCTTGTGATTTGAGACAATCATGGTTGATGACTGAGAGGTATGTAACCATGTAGTTTGATGAAACAGCGATCCGAAAAGATTCGCTATATCATGCAGAGATCAGCTCCCGGTCATGAACGGTTCGTTCTCCTATCTTTTCGGCGGCTAATTGCAATTATAGAACTTCAAACCCGATGATTTAAACGTGTGAAAGGACGTGCTGACTCCTCCACCGCTCCTGCGATTTCAGTGGCTAAAATAGCCCCGAGTTGCTTTGTTTAAGCTACCGAAAGCTAAGGCTTTCGATGGCTAATGAACAACCGAAATGTTCACCTAAGCCACTGAAACCTGAGATTTGAATTAGATGACATAAAAACTAAACGAAAGTTTATTCTAACTTTATTACATGCATAGAGCTCTAAAAAATGAGCTTTTAAAAAAAAATTAAAAATGTATTTTTTAAAAGACATCCTATCACCTAAAATGACATAACTCGATTGATTTATTTGAGGAGATAACAGTAGCAAGAGCCACATTCTCCTCCTCATGACCTGTAGATGAATTGCCATGTACATAACTTCTCTGGGTCTCCTCCTGAACAAAGTCATCCCAAAGACGTTCCCAACCGGGAAGCTTCTCCCTAGCGACAATGCCCTCCACAAAAACAGCCCATTGTTTGGAAACTCCATTCAATGTTGTTCTCACAAGATCACTGTCAACTATGGCTTCCCCCACAGCTCCAAGCTCATCCCTCACCTGTGTCAATCTAGTAAGGTATATGACCACATTTTCAGCCCTGGTCATTTTTATGCTCTTTAGTTTTTCCCTCAAAACCATTTTCCGGTTCTCATTTGTACTATGGTACAATTTAGTCAAAGACTCCCACATCTCATAGGCATGTGTTTTCCCCGTCAAGTGAGGAATCAAATGATCCTTGATGGCATCAAGAATAAATCTCTTAGCCTTGATACTCTTCTTAGTATAGGCTGCAAGAAGAGTAGTATCAGTAGGTACCACAACAGGATGAGTAGTGGTATTTTCCACAATGTCCCACAACTCGTTTTCTTGCAAAAACAAGATCATCCTCTCCTTCCAAGCACCAAAATTTGCTACCCCATCAAGTCTGTCCTCAACTCTCAAACCTGTAGCCATTGACCCTTTTCTACTGAAAATAATAAATTCAAAATTCTGCCCTGTGAAGTGACTGTTGTCCCAACTTTCTGACTGCTGAAATCTTTGCTTCCCTTGCCCAAACCCAGTTTTATATCAGCAAATAAAACTTAGCAGAAAATTAAATTTCAGAACTGAAACATGAGGATTCTGAACATCGTTTACAATGCAGAAATAAAACATCAGCAGCACATAAAACTCAAAAAATATAGACACAGATATTTTCGGTCTAACTTTGACCCTAGAAAAACCCACAAGGAGAAAACCAGTGAGAGAGGGAGATTTTTATTATTTAGGAGCTTCAAAGAATTCTGTTACAGCATATTCATCTTCAGAAATTTAAATGACAAACTTATCTCGACAACCGTGCCAAATCTACACAGGAAAATGAGCCAAACTCCTCAAAATTCTTCCCAGAATTTTCTGCAATCAAATACAGGTCTGCTCCTCGATTTTTGTCCCTCCAAAATGTTGTACGGTCACCTTGAAATTTGTGCCAACTGCCTTAGCCCAAAACAGTGCAATAAATGTTGTACGGTCACCTTGGGAAACGTGCCAAAACTTCCATAAAACAGCACAGTTCCTCGAAATCTATCCCAAAATAACAGTCGTACGGATCGTACGGACTGTACTTTCTACCTCGGTTTTCGTGCCCTTTTTCCTGCTGTACGAAATTCGAAAATCTGTATAGTACGACCTTTTCTACTGGACTGTACCTTGCCTCGATTTATGTGCCTGCTCTTCTTGTTGTACGGCCTGCTCAATCCGTACAGTACGACCTGCCTTCAATGGTGTCCTTGTTGCCTCGATTTTTGTGCTAGTTTGTTGCCTTGGGATGCGTGCCCTAGCTCTCAGAAATAGCTGCTCTCTTGCTGCTCGAAAATGCTCTCTCTCTCTTGCTCTCTCAACAATGAACCAACAACCCAAGAATGGGTGCGCCCCTCTACCCTAATCGACCTCATGAGGGAAGGTGAGGAGTTTTCTAATCCAATGGCTGAGATTAGATTAGATGAGTGGCTGAGATTAAATGTCTCTTCATTCACCCTCACTTAAGTCATAAAGTCACCTTTTAATTTGCATCTCACAAATTAAATGACTAGGGCCCACATTAGGCACTTTCTCACCCCTTAGGCACCTAGGGATGAGAAACACTTGCCTAGGTACTTTATTTAATTAAAAATTTAACACCCCCTATTATGTTGCACGCTGATCACTTCAGGGTTCAATACGGTGAAAATCCTCCTTTCTTCATGACTTTGATAATGAACAATAAGAGCCTCAACAACTGCATGTTGGATACAAGGGCAGGTGCCAACATAATGCCTTTTAAAGTCATGCAACAATTAGGTTTGAAGGTCACACGCCCTTACAGGAATGTGTGTGGTTTCGAATCCAAGGCCATACCAACACATGGAGTAGTTGAGAATGTGGAAATTTGCCTTAAAGAATACCCTGAGAAAGTAATCCACATCGACATCGTGATAGTAAATGTCCCAGATGTGTGGGGAATGTTGTTGTCTAGGAAATTTGCATCAATGTTGGGTGGCACCCTTGAGATGGACCTCTCTTTTATAGAACTTACTTTGAAAGATGGGATAATAGGGCGTCTCCTCAATGAGTCAGTAACTGAAACCCATGTGCAAGAAGCTAATCACCCCGTCAAAAATGACAAGGCACGTGATGAGATCATACAAACTCTTCATAAGTATTCTCCTGAAGATATGCCTTTCCCGACGAAAGAAGATTTTGATCATATTAAATGGCCCAAAAAGGAAGAATACCAACAACTCCTAGATGAATTCAAAGGAAAAGAAACCGGGACCGTGAAAATACTAAAAAGACCAGAAGACAATGTACAGATTCATCCGTCCCAGCAAGAAGTGTTTACAGCGGAAGCTCACCCTCCTCCCTCTGCACAATACACCAAGGTTATCCAAGGGACAACCAAGTACAAGATCAAAAAGTACAAGGAAGGAGATGTAGCATGGATGTGGGATATCCAGATAGGAGAGCCGACTAATGTCAAAGGAAGCATTCAATCATGGCTCGGGCCTTTCAAGGTTGGACGAGAATCAGTTGATGACTCCTACTGTTTGTCCACTTTGGAAGGAAGAAGGCGCCCATTACCGATCAGTGGACGCCTCCTCAAACCCCACCAAGGTGGGGGAACCTGACTTCACAGGTAAGTGCACATAAGTAGGCATTTTTGCATTCATGTATTATACCATTTGCATTGCATGTTAGTTTGTTTTCACACTCACCTTTATTGATTGTTTTATTTCAGTCTATATATATCTATGTTGGGGTAGCATTACCACCCCAATTTTGTTACTAATACTTCTATTGAGATTGAGCAGCTCAGCAGGTTATGCCAGAGATGTTGAGGTTCTCATGCGCTCTATGGTGAGCACATGTCCCAGAGTTGGAGCCAGATGTTATCCCCCACTTTCAGGGATAACTAGGAGATCATGTCTCGAGGCCCACAGGTCCTAGACATGTAGTACCGAGAGCAGGATTGACTTTAGCATGGCCCTAGAGGGCCCACCTTTTCTTTCTTCCAGCACCTTTATCTTGTCAACAGCAGCAGCATCCACCACCATCGGCTTGGTCTTGTGTTAGAGAAGGTTCTTGCTCCATGAGGTAATTAGTCCAGGTATCATGGTATGTGTCACTTTGATCATCAAAACCATTGAATGTATGCATATGATTCCTTTTATTTCTAACAACTGCTTGGATCTTACACTTGCCCACTTGACCATGTTTGGGGAAATTGACGGGATGCCCTAGCAAGCTTGTATCTGTAGGTTTTGGTTTGCCACTGGGGGGAACTTCTGAGAAGCCATCGTCCGCTCCCATCATAGTATCACTTTTCCATCTTGTTTCCCTCTCACCTATCCCATTCCACTTGTCCAGACATCGGGTTGATCTATTTTCAGGATTGCACCTTATCTCTCGTGGGAAGAAGGGGCTAAAGGCCCAGAAGATAAAAGCAAGCTGGTAAAAGATAAAAGCCTAAAAATAAAACCTCGAGATACTTTGCCCAGGGATCCTCGAGAAAGCAATTAAAAGCTTCTCAGTAAGAAAAAAGAGGGACCCGAAAAAATAATAAAACAAGGCCTAACCAAAGGATAGGGGGTCTCATCACGAGCCAACCTATTAGGTCCATGGGTATCTAACAGTATGACATTACCATTAGCTGGTCACCACGCCAGGGCAGTGACTCTTGGTTGCATGGCCAAGGGAAAGGGGGTCTCATCATGAGCCAGCCTTCTCATTTCTGTGAAAATACTTGTGGGTAACGTTGTCACCACTGGTCACCACACCAGGGCAGTGTCCCCTGATTAGCTCTAGAACAAAAAGCAATAAAAGATAAAGGAATAAAAGAATGAAGAAAAAAAGGCAAAGAATGGGCTTGGAAAAAAATGCATCCATGACAGGTACAGCTCGCCTTCTACAAAGGCACCCACAGGTAACATTTTTTGCATCCTTAGCCCATACTGCACCCACATGTTTGGACATCCCCTGACCACATCACCTCACTTACATGGCTTGGATGAGGTTCCTTCCGGGAACTTTCCTTCTTTTGTGGACACTAGCCCAATAGGACACCTTGTCTTTTTCTCCAGACTTGTATTGTAGGCTTGTGTAACGTCTTTGAGTTGTTAACTAATGTATTAGGGATTTTATGCACATGTTTAATAATATTGATGATGAAATGTGATTGACATTACTATGATCCTTATGACTGATGAACCCATGGAGGGCGTAGCTTTGGATGTGCAGGACCATGCCCGATGGACAGGTACCATTTGGACCGGTACACATGGAGAGATGATCAGGTCGAACCTCCATGGAGCTGAAGATCCCATCAGGTGGATGATGAGACCCCATCAGGGGGCAGAGACAGGATAGAGATGGATCAGGGGCTTTGCACCGGAGAAGAAGAGGACGTTCCACCAAAGGCACCCCGGCAGAGCTTGACCTAGGGGGGATGGCCCTTTTTCAGTGGAAGATTGGCCTTGGAAGGCCTAGGACGTCACCATCTTGACCATGACGTCATCCATCATCATAGACGTCTTGGGAGGCAGACTAGGCAGCAGTGGCACGTGTGGCAGGTTGGAGAAGCCCAAGGAGGGCTAACGTTTTGCTCCAGGATGCTTCATTTGCCCTAGAAGGGGCTAACGTCCCCCTTAGAGGGGCCTTTTATCTCTTTTCAGCTCAATTAGGGTTTTAATTTAACATTTTGATGTAAAACAATATGATTTTGATATTTTGGCCTTGTCGGCCTTTTACATGACCTAAAAAGTAAAATTAGGTCATGGAATGGTATAAATGAGGGATTTTTACCTTCATTTTTTCATCACAACTAACTGACTCATGAGTGAGGTCTGAAATTTGCGCCCTCTCTTGGGTTATTGGCTGATCTAGTGATGCGCACTTGTTGAAGGAGGATTATTTTGGCATGTTTTGGCATTTCTCTTGAAGGAAGGTGTTACAACTAGGGTTTGCATTGATATTTCTTGGTGAATTGTAAGTATTTTTCTGCAAAACTTCTTGAATGAATGGTTGTAGTTTAATTTCTTGCATGTGTTTATGATTTTGCTAACAAAACCCTAGGTGACAAGCACAYAAGTAGGTCCTTGTCTCATGTCCCCTGATAGAGAAATTTTCAGTCATTGATAGAGAAGAGAGAGACTAGTCGTAGCTACACCCTCTTTTTCTCTTCATTTATTGCTAGTCGTACTATCTAGAGGCCAAGAAGAGAGAGACGTCTTAAGCCTAGGTCTACTACACTTAGGGTCGTTTTTCTCTAGAGTTTGTTGAAAAGGCCTTGTTGTAGCAACACCTTACTTCACCAAACCCTCTAGTTTTGGTTTTATGCTTTATCTTTCAGCTAGCCGTTTTGCCATTCCAGTTAAGGAAGGAGGAGAGAGCACGAGGCCTTGCCATAGCAACACCGGAGTGAGCCTCTCTCCCCTAGGGTTTTGATTTTGAGGCCTTGCCTTAGCAACACCTCCTAACTTCTCCCTCTATTCCTTGGCCGTTTTGATTCTTGCCTCCTTCAACCCTTGCGTCCTTCACTATTGACTCCATTTAACCCTAAGGCATTGATCCTAAGACCTCATGCGTTGAAGTGAACCTCATCAAAACTACTCTCAACACTTTGAATCAAACCCTAACCTAACTAACCCTAGCCTAGATCTAACATTCTAACCCTATATGATGTCGTTTTCTCCTACTATTAACACCTTGGTGCAGCAAACGTTTTGTTTTATAAGCAATTGAATGGTGAATAAAGGCATTAATTGAATGAAGTGTTGATTTATTGCATTGAATGTCATATCGTTCCAGTATTTATTGGTGAAGTAACATAGTTTTTATTGCGTTTTTATAAACATTGACTTTGTCAATATTTATAAATTGCCTATATATTTATCAGATAGTCATCTATTTATATGAAGTACTAACCCATTTGAACTAGCTTGCATATATCAGTTTGTTGTTGCTTTGTTCCGGGCAGGTGTACTTCTTTTGGGGTTTTACTTTATTATTGGTTGTTTAGCCAGGACTATCTGCTCGGTGGTGACTTGTGAGGGGGGGGAATTTATCCTTGTCTTATAATCCTTTTGCCTTCTCAAAACCCCAGGTCACCGGGGACGTCTCCCCTGGGCCTCACCTCCCTAAAGAGAAAGAACCATCCCATTGTGGTGACATTGGGTGGGATTGGTTCCTGTTACGCCAGTTTGGCCTTCGAATCTCAAGCTTTTATCCTTTCTACAAACTGCGCGATAACATCTCCTACTATCATCATTTTCCTTCAACATTTGTTGCCACGTCATTAACTCCATTTGCCCTAAAAGAACTAATCTAAGACTTCTTATTGAGTGATTGATCAAAACAACCATCAAAACCTACACCTTGAGCTTCCTACTAACCATTTCTAACATTAGAATAGCCTAACCTACTATCTCTATTGTTGTTGTTACTAAAGTAAGCTAGAGCCACAATTTGCAGCATTAAAAGCTTCTAAAAGCAATTGAAAAAGTTGATTAATGCATTGCCTTAATTGCTTCTGATGAATGCTAGTATTATGGTGTTAATGATGATTATTCTTGGTCTTTTTGAAGCTTTTCTAAGGCATTTATTGTGAAGTATTGTCTTATAAATATTGCTGATATACATTTCTGTTTACTTCATCATTATATCAGCCAATTGCATTTATTGAGAAAGTATGTGGTTTATGAAGTGCTAACGGCAAGTTGTACTTGCAAAATATATAGTTTCTTGTTGCTTTGTTCTGGGCAGGTACATCTTGATATATTATCACTTCATTGGTTATAAACCCGTGACTTTCTGATCAGTGGTGACTTGTGAGAGGGGACCTTTTAATAGCCATCTTGACTTTGCCTTCTCAAACCCTCAGGTCACCAGGGACGTCTCCCCTGGGCCTTCAACCCTAAATAGAAACAAGAATCCTATTGAGGTGACAGTGATAGGATAACCTCAAGTTACGCCAATTTGCTTTCCTTTTACCTTTCCTTTGATCAAAGTGCAAATTGCGCGATAACATGGATCTCACCCACGCACATATTCCCATGGGGGATGGCACTTTTGAGATTTTATATAGTCGAGAGCGGGTTGACGAGCATGTGATGGACCCCAACAGTCCTGAGTACACGAGTGAGTGTGACTTTGATGTACCTCATCAAATTATTGAGTATGATCCTTGGGACTTGCCTTTTGCGCAGGAAGATTGCATAGATACACTACTCCCAAGGACAAATGAGTACAAGGAGAAGCTTGCGAAGTTCCAAGGGAAGGAGCCAGGGTCCATCCAGATATTGAAGAAAGAGGATAAAGAGAACAAAGAATGTGAGAAATCCATTGAAGATGCAGTTAACACAAGACCTCCTTCAATCCTTACATCGAAGATATACCTTACATCAACTACAGGGAAGGAAGTCTTCCATTCCTGTGGGATAAGAGGAAGGGAAAGCATAAATACGATCAAAAGGATAACAGTTCTTGGCTTGGCCCTTACATTGTCAAGAAGAAGTCCAAAAAAGAGAAGTACTATTTGACGGCCTTGGACGGGAGAAAAATGCCATTACCAGTAGATGGGCCTCTTCTCCGACCCTACATTCAGGGCACTTGACTTCTTTAGGGCCCAGGCCCCAGGTAAATAGGTAGGTCATCTTGCTTTCCTTGGATTTGCATCTTGATTGCTCTTGGTAGTTTAAGCTGCATTTCATGTTTCATTTTGCTCTACTTGCATATTGCTTTCATCATATTACATGTTTAGTTTAGAAATTTTTGAAAAAATGGTAAAATTTTCTTTTCTAGATTAGTTGTGATTTTTTTTTAGATTTGATTTTGATGTATATGGATGAAGGGTGATAGAACCACCCTAGTTTTTAGAGTTTTATGTTTCAGTGTAGGCACAGGTCCACTAGGAGATGTTGTGGTTCTTGTTATCGCGCAATCTATACTTGCCCAAAGCCCAAGCCAAGTGAGACAAGATTGGCGTAACAAGGGGGTGACCTATCACTGTCACCTTAATAGGAAAACCCTTTATGTTTAGGAGTATGTTAAGATTACCCTAAGGGAGACGTCCCTAGTGACCTAAAGGGCTGATGAAGCTAAAGCAAGGATGCAAAGATACCCCCCTCTCACTGGTCATTCAAGTCAAAAGGTCTTTATGTCTTAAGAGATGAAGCAAATGTAATGGATGAAGTGTACCTGCCCTAAACAAGACAACAAGCAAAAAATATGGCAGTTTCAAGTACAAAATGATATTAGTGCTTCAATAAGACAATAAACCTTTGAAATGTATGCTAGCTGATATAAAATTGCAGTAAAATGAAAGTTTACAACAGCAAGAAGTATTTTATAACAACTGCAAGAAATATGCCTCAAAATTGCTTGAAAAGACAATGAAAAGATGGCATTTACTAGGCAGAATGATAATCACATGTCACAAGCAAATTTAGAAGTGTTTAGCTAGCATTAAATGTAGATTATGCAAAAAAATTGCTGCATTAAGATGGTTGCAGCAGTGATTTATAACAGCAGCAAGTAAATTAGTTGTCTAGGCTAGGTTAGTGTAAGTTTTAGTTAGTGAAAGCTAGAAAGTTTAAGGTTTGAGTGTTGGTTTGATCTCTCAACAAAAGAAGTGTAAGGACTAGTGCCTTTGAGGGGTTATGGAGTCAAAATTTCGGCGGCATTCATTTGGAGTAAGCAACAAAATGATTATGTTTATCCAAGTAAAGGATGAATCTTGGAAGAGTAGTACCTTAAGTCTTCTAGGATTCAATCTTTGGGGAGGTGAGCTACTAGAGAGTAGGGACTTCTAGGCCCTAGCGGTTTCCTCCTTCTTAGATAATTGAAAGAGATATTTAGATGCAACAACAATTGATCAAGGCATCTAAAGTGCTAGCACTTAGGGCTTTAGAAGCTTGTCAAAGTTAACCACCTTAGCAAAGTCTAACAAATGTAGAGCAAAGAACTAGTATCTTAAGTTCTTTACTCCTAGGGTTTGTCAAGCAAGCAATTTCATAATCTTTAACATGAATAAGCAAATATACCATAACCATTAAAATGAAATGACAATTGTAGATTTACTTACTTCACCAAGAATAATCAAGCCATGAAACCCTAGATTGCCAAATAACTTTACCAAAAACGATCCAAGTTGCAAGTAGAAGACTCCAAGAGAGGTGTGCATCACAATTTCAGCCAATAAACCCTAAGTAGGTCACAAATTTCAGTCCGTTTCTCTCCAAGTGAGAGTTGTTATGTCTAAAATGAAAGTACTTTAAGTTTAATTATACAAAACCATTGACCTTTAATTAATTTTAGGTCAAAATAAGGCTGACTTGGCCAATTTACAAATAAATTCAAATTTGACATAAATAAAATTAATTAGCATCTAAAGACACCTCCAAGGGTGATGTCATGCCCTTCTAGGGTGACGTTGAGGCCCTAAGGTGGAACGTTGAGCCTAAAAGGTAGGGCGCTTCGCCTCCAAAGGCCCTAGATGAAGCCCACATGTGCTACTAGGCTCATAAATGCCTCCAAGACGAAAACCCTAGCTCCGAATGACGTCCAGGGTCATGATGGTGACATCCTGGGCCTTCAAGGGCCAACGTCCATGTGGAAGAGCAAGATCCCTCTGGGTCTAGTTCTGCTAGGGTGCCTCCAAAGGCAACGTCCTTCTTTCTTCCTGGTGCAAATCTCCAATGTCTTCTTGCCCCTGGCTCGGGTTACAACATCCGTCTGTGGGCTTTAAGCCCTCCATAAAGGTCTGAGCTAATCATTCCCTCATGTGTACCTGTCCACCGTCAAAGTCCTGCAGCAACAACAAGTATGCCCTCCAAAGGTTCATAAGTCACAGGGATCATAACATGTAAATCACATCCAATAATTAAATTACCCAAACATGTGCATCAAACGCCCCTTTAACCCAGACAAATGCTCAAAGACATTATGCAATTTGACAAGTTAGGTTTGGAGGTGGTCTCAGGGCGTCCTATTGGGCTAACCTCTCTTAAGTTTGAGGTGTTTCCCAGGTGGGATCTAGTCCAGATCATGTAAGTGTATGAGGTGGTATGGGTAAGTGTTTGGGCATAGGATGCATGTGATAACAAGGAAATGTAAAATCTTAATTGTGGGTGCCTTTGTAGAGGGCGAACTACACCTTGTCATAAATGTCATTGTTTCCTAGCCCATTCATTGCCTTTTACTCTTAGCTTTATTGTTTTTTATCTTTTGCTTTTGTGCTTTAAGGGAATAATTGAGGGCCACTGTCCTGGCTGTTGAATTTAATGCAGCTGCAAGAGCCATTCTCCCTGGAGGATGGCATAAGACCCTAGTTAAGAACTAGGGCCCCCAGTACACTCCTGGGGTTCTTGGTCTGGGACCTGTTATCCCCGATATCTAGGGATAACTAGGAGATCATGTCTCGAGGCCCACATGGTCCTAGACATGGAGTACCGAGAGCAGGAGCGACCTGAGCATGGTCCTGGAGGACCCATCTCCTTCTTCTCAGCCAGTTTTTGTCCTGACATCCATACCAGCCTCCATCACTACCGGCCTGGGCTTGCATCAGAAAGGGCTCTTGCTCCATGAGGTAATTGGTCCAAGGTATCATGGTATGTGTCATATTTGATCATTATAACCCTCTTATGTATGCATTA
>ML778162.1:269177-309812 GCA_009831015.1 Picea engelmannii | reverse complement strand
GACGTCTCCCTTGGACTTGCCCTCCTAAATAGAAAGAGCCCCCCATCGAGGTGACAGTGGGTGGGGAAGCTCCTGTTACGCCGGTTTCACACCTTGACTCAAGCCCTTTGGACCTTTCCTACAAACCGTGCGATAACAGGACCAAGCAGTTAGAGCCATGGCAAAGACCCTTGTGACGGCCCCTAGTAGATGACTGGGGTTCTTGGTCTGGGACCAAGCAGTCTAAGTCTCTAGATATGTCTAGGGCCCCTAGATGTGTTCTAGGGTACCCATGTCTAAAGCATGGGTTGGTCCTTGGTCTTGTACCTTGGTGGTTAAGACCCCAGATTTGTTATGGGGCAACCTGATCTTTGATCAGGTAGATCTTGGTGTAATACCAAGATTTGTTGGTGTGTGATCCTCTTCCTCTATTCCAGGATGGTCCACAGGACTTAGGAGAGATTATGAAGATGAGCATGACCACATGAGGGATGTATCTCATATGCAGTGATGATAAAGTTAATTGGTCACCTTGGGAATAATATGGACATGTGTTGTCACTAAGAAAACCTCTCCTAAACCCCTTATTTGTTCTTCACCCTTTGGTTTTTGAGTTTGGGTTTAATTCGGGTTTGTATTTTTGTTTTAGGGCTTAATAAGAAAAATATTAATTAATGTTTAATTATAACATATTAAATTAATATTTATATTAATTAAATATGTTATTTTTAATTATAATTTTTAAGCCTAGCCCTAGCCTAAAACTATAAATACAAACCCTTCCTCCTTCACTTTTACATACTCTCACTCTCTTCTCTTCTAAGTGTGGAGGATTGTTCTGAGTTCCTCTCTTTGAGCTACGACTTCCTTTAACAGTTCAGATCAGCCTTCATTATTATTGTTGTTGACAGGTCCATTGGTTTTGTTGTGTTGAAGGTCTTTTCCTTGTTGTTGCCAAGTATTTTACTGTGCTAAGGGTTGCTGAGTTAAGGTTCTATTTGATTGTTGTTGCAAAGTGTCCAAAAGTTGCCGCCCTCTCCTCTACTGCCATTCTATTATAGCCAGCCCTCTCCTCAAGCAAGTGGAACCCTTTTTGAGGTTGTCGTCCCCTCCCTCTTGAGCAAATATGGAACCCTGAGGGCCGCGACACCCTTACTCGGTTGCTAGACCTTCATTATAGGTAGTCGTCCACCCTTGGTCCTGATCTAGATCTTGCAGATCTCTTACTGTGTGTGGCTTGGACAAAGGTTTTTGTTTCCAATGGGGTTTTGATTGCTTTGTGTAAGGTTTTTCCTTGGTGGCTTAATTGTCCTCTATTCTCTTGTTAGAGATCTAACCCTTTGAGGTAGATCCATGACTCTCAAACTTATCTGAGCATAACACAGTGGCCTATCATCTCTCATATGTGGCATGATCTTCTTTATTACACAGAGGTAAGATCATCGAGAGGTAAGTTGGTGTTTTCAGTCCTATTGCTTTGCTTAAATTTAGATCAATTGATTAACATACTTTGATATTATTGTCTAGTTCATATTTATCTAATGTACATGCTAAGAAATGTTTACCTAGTCTAGATCTATCTACTGTGCATGCGCAGATATACACCTATTGTTCAGATCTGACTCAGGAATACATCTACAATTCAGATCTAAGTGTTTTTCTCACTCAGAAATGTTTTATAGTTTAGATCTATCTACAGTACATGTTCAGAATTACTTTCTAGTTCAGATCTAACTACTTAAACATACTCAGAATATTTTAGAAGTTCATATCTGTATAAATTTAATGTGTTCTTGTTGATCTTGTTTACAGAAAATTTTGAAAAGGAATTTTTTGTTTTCTTTCCCTAATTCTAACATGGTATCAGAGCTTAGGGCGTGAAAAGAGCTCAAGAAATGTGCAGACTTGAGCCTGCGTAGATCCATATTAGGGTTGTTTTGTAGATCAGCAACATCTCTTTATTAAACTAATCTAGATCTCAGCATGGCCTCCTCTTCAGTTAAAGGTGAAGACAGACTTGTAGGGGCTGCCAACTTCAATGCTTGGAAATGCAGAATAGTTAACATTCTTGAAGAGAATGATCTAGAAGAGTTGATCACTAGGGAAATTGAAAAACCCACTTCAAACACAGCTAAGGAAGCATTCAAAAGGAAACAAACCAAAGCTAAAAGAATCATTTTTTATTCTGTTAAGGACAGCATGATACCCATCATTGGTCATCTAAGGACTCCCAAAGATTGTTTTGATGCTTTGGCAAACCTCTATGAAAAGAAGGCACCAACTCAAAAAAGAATATTGAAGAAACAACCACGTACTTTGAGGATGGGAAAAAATGAATCAATTGCTACCTTCTTCTCCAAGATTGTTCAAACCAGAGATCAGCTTATAGCAATAGGAGTTGTTGTGGATGATGATGACCTTGTGCAAACTGCAATTGATGGACTCCGGGAGTCATGAGGAATTTTTCTCTCATCGGTAAATGGAAGAGAATCCCAACCTAACTTTGAAAGATTGTGGCATGACTGCTTAGAAGAAGAAGGAAGACTAAACAGTAGAAATGATCATTCAATTATAAAAGATCATGCCCTTGCAGCAAAAGCCAAGAAATGGAAGAAGTTCCCTAAATCTAAAGGCAAAGGTAAGAAACCTCAAGGTAAGTTATCTCATCTTAATCCTCATTTACCTAAAGTAAAATGTTTTAACTGCAATAAGCTAGGACATTATGCGAGAGATTGCAGGAACCCTCCCTCTCAGCAGAAAAGAAAAGGAAGGTTCCAAGCCTCAGTTGCCACTGAAGAGGCTAAACCTCAACAGGAGCCTCAAAGAAGACAGACAAACCAAGGCTGCCACCAAAGAGCAAGAACAACAACAAGAATATTATCTCATCTCAGCTCTTTCTGGCACCATAACCAAGTCAGAGGAGATTTGGTTAATGGACAGCGGTGCTTCCAAACACATGACAGGCTTCAAACAAAATCCTGCAAACTATCGGGACAAGAAATTCAATGTAAAGGTGGAATTGGGTGATGATGGTACTTATGACATAAAAGGTTTTGGATCCGCTTCTTTTCAACTTCAATCAGGTAATATCTTTCATATTGATGAAATTCTTTATGTTCATGGTTTAAAGAAAAATCTAATCTCAGTTGCAGTGTTAGAAAGCAAAGGTTACTCAATAGCCTCACCAAAGGGAAGGCCCTCGTGTGGTCCTCAAATGAAGATATGAGCACTGTTAAGATTACTGGAACTCGCGAGAGTGGACTTTATAAAATCTCAGGACAGGTTGTTCAAGCACTAGCTCACGAGATGGTAAATCCCTGCGAGCTTTGGCACAAAAGACTTGGACATCTCAACTACAACGCACTTCCAGGTTTGCAAAAGATGGTGACAGGTATGCCAGTATTTTCTTTTGAGCATGATAGTGTTTGTAGAGGTTGTGCACTCGGTAAGAACACAAAGAAACCCTATCCTCTCAGCAATAGAAAATCTACTGGCATTTTAGATCTAATTCATTCTGATCTTTGTGGGCCCATGACTGCTCCATCTATGAAGGGTTGTATCTACTATATCATTTTTATTGATGATCGTTCTCGTAAAACTTGGATTTATTTTTTAAAGACTAAAGATGAATCTTTCAGCGGATTTCAAGATTTCAAGAATCTTGTAGAAAATCAAGCAGGCAGACACATCTGAGTTTTCAGAACAGACAATGGTAAAGAATTTGACTCCTTCAAATATGATGAACTCTATCGGGCTTCTAGAATTAAGAGGGAGTTGATTGTGCCGTATAACCCCCAACAGAATGGGGTAGCAAAGAGAAAGAACAGAACTATCTGTGAAGCAGCCATGGCCATGATGTATGACCAGAACTTACCGTTATCTCTCTGGGCTGAAGCCAGTACTGCAGTCTACATTCAGAACAGATGTCCACACAAAGCTCTTGAAGCGAAAACTCCAGAAGAAGTTTTCACCGGAATAAAGCCTTCAGTTGATCACTTAAGAATCTTTGGCAGTCCAGTCTATATTCACATTCCAAAGGAAAAGAGAACTAAGCTAGAGCCCTCCGAAAAGAAGGAATTTTTGTGGGATACAGTGAAACCTCAAAGGCTTACAGGATTTATATCCCAGGTCAAAAGTTCATCGAAGTAAGCAGAGACGTGACTTTTCACGAAGAGGCAGCTTTTCGTCGGGCCAGAGAACTTCCAGGGGAGCAGGAAGCTCCACCACTTGATTCTTCAGATTCTCCTCTTCCAGATGAGCAAAGGGAGGAGACCTCAGAACTTCCAATGGATCCCTCAAGGGATACTGTTGAGTTTCCAATGGAGATTCCTCCTATTAAAAGGAAACCAGCCTGGTGCCGGGAAATACTAAAGGAAGCAGAAAAGCATTCAGCGCCTAAGGGCACCTTCAGAGAAAGCAAGAAACCAGATAAGTACTTCGGTCTCATAGCTAAGTTGAATATTGTAATTGATTCAAAACCTTCCACATTTGAAGAAGCCTCCAAACATCAAGTGTGGAAAGATGTTATGATAGAAGAATATGATTCAATTCTAAAGAATGATGTATGGGCAGTAGTTCCTAGATCTCGTGGCAAATCAGTGATAACTTCCAAATGGCTTTATAAGATAAAGCATGCAGCAGATGGCAGTATTGAAAAATACAAAGCTAGATTTGTAGCTCATGGTTTTTCTCAGAAAGAAGGAATTGACTATGACGAGATCTTTGCTCCAGTTGCCAGATATACTTCCATCAGGATTATTATCTCTCTTGCAGCAGTTTTTGGTTGGAAACTTCACCAGATGGACGTTAAGACTGCTTTTCTTAACGGTGAAGTTGAGCAAGAAGTGTATATCGAACAGCCTGAAGGTTTCGTGATACATGAGAAAGAATATCATGTGTGCAAACTCAAGAAAGCCCTGTACGGGTTGAAACAAGCTCTGAGAGCTTTGTATGGTAGAATAGACAGCTTTCTACAGAGTCTCGGATTCACCAAGAGCATAGAAAATCCCAATCTTTATATAAAGATTGTACAAAATCATCCAGTTATCTTAGTCTTATACGTGGATGATTTGTTCCTCACTGGAGAAAAAAACTTGATAGCTCAGACTAAGAGGGAGCTTTCCGCAGAGTTTGAAATGAAAGACTTGGGGCTCATGCATTATTTTTTGGGCTTAGAGATGTGGCAGAAACCAGGTGAGATCTTTCTCTCACAGAGCAAATATGCAGTTGATGTACTCCGCAGATTTGGCATGATGGACTGTAAGTCCATGACCACTCCAATGATCTCTAACCTAAAGAAACTACAAGATCAGGTTACAGGTTCATATCCAGAAGACCCCACCTTATATCGGCAGATCATTGGGTCATTGATGTACCTCGTACATACTAGACCAGACATTTGTTATGCAGTAAATGCCCTCAGCCAGTTCATGTGTGAACCAAAGCATATACATATGGTTGTTGTTAAACATATTCTGAGATATGTTCGGGGAACTATAGCCTATGGTCTCAGATACACATCCAGTGGAGGTGTAATGCTTCATGGATTTACAGATTCAGATTGGATGGGAAGTACAGTGGATCGAAAGAGCACTTCCGAATATTGCTTCAGCTTGCGTTCAACGATGATTTCCTGGTCCAGCAGGAAACAGGGCTCCATAGCCCAGAGCACTGCAGAAGCGGAATACATTGTTGCAAGTGCTGCTAGCAGAGAAGTAGTGTGGCTTAGGAAGCTACTTTCAAACTTGTTCAGTGCAGAGCTAGAACCCACAGTCATTCACTGTGACAACCAAAGCTGTATAAAGCTCTCCAAGAATTCGGTGTTTCACGACAAGTCGAAGCACAGTGAGATGAGATATCACTATGTCCGGGACATGGTGCAGAAGAACATTCTCATTATTCAGTATGTTCCGACGACAGAACAGACGGTAGATATTTTGACCAAGCCACTGTCCCTGACAAAGTTTGTGTACTTTCGTGACAAGCTTGGTGTTGAAGAGAATGCCTCTCTTGTTGAGAGGAAGTTTTGAATTTAATGCAGCTGCAAGAGCCATTCTCCCTGGAGGATGGCATAAGACCCTAGTTGAAAACTAGGGCCCCCAGTACACTCCTGGGGTTCTTGGTCTGGGACCAAGCAGTTAGAGCCATGGCAAAGACCCTTGTGACGGCCCCCAGTAGATGACTGAGGTTCTTGGTCTGGGACCAAGCAGTCTAAGTCCCTAGATATGTCTAGGGCCCCTAGATGTGTTCTAGGGTACCCATGTCTAAAGCATGGGTTGATCCTTGGTCTTGTACCTTGGTGGTTAAGACCCCAGATTTGTTATGGGGAAACCTGATCTTTGATCAGGTAGATCTTGGTGTAATACCAAGATTTGTTGGTGTGTGATCCTCTTCCTCTGTTCCAGGATGGTCCACAGAACCTAGGAGAGATTATGAAGATGAGCATGACCACATGAGGGATGTATCCCATATGCAGTGATGATAAAGTTAATTGGTCACCTTGAGAATAATATGGACATGTGTTGCCACTAAGAAAACCTCTCCTAAAGCCCTTACTTGTTCTTCACCCTTTGGTTTTTGAGTTTGGGTTTAATTCGGATTTGTATTTTTGTTTTAGGGCTTAATAAGAAAAATATTAATTAATGTTTAATTATAACATATTAAATTAATATTTATATTAATTAAATATGTTATTTTTAATTATATTTTTTAAGCCTAGCCCTAGCCTAAAACTATAAATACAAACCCTTCCTCCTTCACTTTTACATACTCTCACTCTCTTCTCCTCGTGGCGAACTGTTCTGAGTTCCTCTCTTTGAGCTGTAGCCTCCTTTAACAGTTCAAATCAGCCTTCATTATTATTTATAAATACAAACCCTTCCTCCTTCACTTTTACATACTCTCACTCTCTTCTCCTCTAAGTGTGGCGAACTGTTCTGAGTTCCTCTCTTTGAGTTGCGGCCTCCTTTAACAGTTCAAATCAGCCTTCATTATTATTGTTGTTGACGGGTCCATTGGTTTTGCTGTGTTGAAGGTCTTTTCCTTGCTGCTGCCAGGTATTTTACTGTGCTAAGGGTTGTTGAGTTAAGGTTCTATTTGATTGTTGTTGCAAAGTGTCCAAAATTTGTCGCCCTCTCCTCTACTGCCATTCTATTACAGCCAGCGCTCTCCTCAAGCAAGCGGAACCCTTTTTGAGGCTGTCGTCCCCTCCCTCTTGAGCAGGTATGGAACCCTGAGGGTCGCGGCACCCTTACTCGGTTGCTAGACCTTCATTACAGGCAGTCATCCACCTTTGGTCCTAATCTGGATCTTGCAGATCTCTTATTGTGTGTGGTTTGGACAATGGCTTTTGTTTCCAGTGGGGTTTTGATTGCTTTGTGTGAGGTTTCTCCTTGGTGGCTTAACTGTCCTCTATTCTCTTGTTAGAGATCTAACCCTTTGAGGTAGATCCATGACTCCCAGACTTATCTGAGCATAACACAGTGGCCTATCATCTCTCATATGTGGCATGATCTTCTTTATTACAGAGAGGTAAGATCATCGAGAGGTAAGTTGTTGTTTTCGGTCTTATTGCATTACTTATATTTAGATCAATTGATTAGCATACTTTGATATTATTGTCTAGTTCAGATTTATCTAATGTACATGCTAAGAAATGTTTACCTAGTCTAGATCTATCTATTGTGCATGCTCAGATATACACCTATTGTTCAGATCTGACTCAGAAATACATCTACAGTTCAGATCTAAGTGTTTTGCTCACTCGGAAATGTTTTATAGTTTAGATCTATCTACTGTACATGTTCAGAATTACTTTCTAGTTCAGATCTAACTACCTAAACATACTTAGAATATTTTAGAAGTTCAGATCTGTATAGATTTAATGTGTTCTTGTTGATCTTGTTTACAGAAAATTTTGAAAAGGAATTTTTTGTTTTCTTTCCCTAATTCTAACACTGGCTTGATGACCAGAGGTGACAATGTCATCCACAAACATTTCACGGAGATGAGAAGGTTGGCTTGTGATGAGACCCCCTTTCTCTTGGCTATGCCACCAAGAGCCACTACCCTGGTTTGGTGACCAGATAGGTGGTAGTGTCATACCGCTACATGCCCATGGTCATAATAGGTCGGCTCGTGATGAGACCTCCTATCCATGAACTATTACCTTGAGTGTTTATGTATCTTACTGGTCTCCTTTTCTTACTGAGAAGCTTTTCACTGCTTTCTCGAGGATCCCTGGGCGAAGCATCTCAAAGGTTTCAATATTGGCTTTTAACTCTTGCCAGCTACTTTTACCCTCTGGGCCTTTAGCCCCTTCTTCCCACGAGGTAAGGTACAACCCTTCCTAGTGTAGCCAATCCCAATGCCCAAATAAAGGTAGGGGGAGATGAGAGGAATAAAGATGGAGAGTGGTAAATATGGAGGGAATTGACGATGACCTTTCACAGACCCACCCAATGGAAACCTATCCTAAAGGGAGACCAACTTACTAGGGCATCATGTCACCCTTCCAAGTATGAACGAGGCAAAGAGCATAATTTCCAAGCAAACGTCATGAAATGAAGAAGAATTCAATGCAACATATTCAAGTGCTTCAAAAATCAGAGTGACACATACCATGATACCCGGACTCATTACCTCATGGAGCAAGACTTACTGCTACTTCAGGACCAGGTTGGTGGGATGGATACTGCTACTAAATTATTGGACTCGTATCTTGTGTTTTCTTGTGTCTTAGGCAGGTACAACTTTCCTCCACACGTACTCAAGCACTTGGCAACCATTGACCATCTTCGAGACTCGTTCCCGAGTCATTCTTCACTTACTAGCTTGACCTACAGGGGCTTCACTTCCATAACCTCTTTTTCCACCTCATTTCCCCTTAGGGTCACCCGTGATTCCCCCCTTGTGTTGGATTTATCCTTCACTAAAGCGAGAGGAGGGTTTATCTAAGGTGATAGTGGGTAGACTCTCCCACCGTTATCGCCATCTCGTGGATTGGGTCAGGCTTTGCCCAACCTACAATTTGTGCGATAAGAATGAGCTTGGATGATCCAAAGTAGAAGAGGCAATCTGAAGAGGGCTATTGGGCTGCCATGGGTGGACATGCTGATCATCATCATCAACGGGATCATTGTCTTCATTGTGGGCCATGAGACATGATCTCCTCCAGTTACACCTAGGCATGGGGGGTAACAGTACACACATGTTGAACTTAAAGAACCTAATATCTTCACACATTTGCTAACAGTTTTCAAAGCATTTGTATTCATGGTTGTGGACTCTCACTTGCACATTACGGAATGCAGGTCATTTCAGATTTTGAATCCTTGTTTCATTGCTATCCTAAAACTGTTCACAAGCATAAGCTAATTTCTGAACTCATCAAATGGTGTTGTGATTCGAATTACATTGTGAATGGTTAATCTCATGATTGTTGATTTCATTTGCAAGCAATACTTTCACATTTGGCATTAATAGTCATTATAACCAGCACTTCACTCTCCAATATTTGCCTCAGATATCACCAATTTTGTGGCATTCACATCTCACATGGTTAAAGAAATTTTTGGGTTCTAGTTGGGCTTAAACACATATCATACTTTGCTTATATTTCTACTTCAACATGAGCCAATTTTTATTGGACATCTTGGACTAGCAATCATAAGCATCCTGTGAGCTTGGTCTTTAAAGGAAAAATGTATTCTCACACTTTCCTTGGGAATATTTGGGTTGCATCTTTTACAAGTGAGTTAATTTGATTAAGTGTTGTCCATTTTGAGCCAAGAGTCAAGACGTTCTCATTCTATACCCAACGATTTGGCTTGGATTGACCATAGGGTTTCCCCACTAGGCTAGGATTCCTTAGTCTAAAGAGTGGAGCAAGGCCACCAAAGTGACAGTGGGTGGCTTGCTTGATAGTGCCCCTATGCTCTTCCAGTAAGGTTAGGACTTTTTCTTGTAGGAAAGAGTTTGAGTGGTAATAGGGAAAGATGGAAGAGTTGCTGGAGGAGTTTTTGGAAAGGCAGGAGGAGCATATAGTCACCATCATGCAAAGACAGGGCAAGGTGGAGCAGGCAATCATTTAAGTTGGGCATCATCTGCATATTCTGGGGGTAGCCTTGGGTGCCCATACCCCGAAGAACCCAACAGATGAAGCTTTCTCCAAGAAGGCAACTCATAAGTGATCCCGCCAGCTTTAGAAGCCCCTTGTAGGACATGTTATGGGTTTTGATTCAAGTGTTTTAGCTAGTTTTTCAGCAGTAATGGTTTCTGAATGTCAATGGTTATAGTTAGCAAGCATCTCTAGACTGTATTCCCATCTTATGGGACTGGTATGTCTTTCGATAACAAAAAGAAAGCTCGAGTGCTAGGGACATTCTGCCTAATAAGAGATGGCTTATTGGTAGTGATTGTACTGTTGTATCTGGTGACTTCTGGCATATTATGTAGCCTATGGGTAAGACAATAAAATTGTAATACTTCTAGATAAATAGAGTGGCTATGAGTTTTCCCAGGAACTTTGAAATAATATAATTACATTTTCTTCACAGATTTGTAAGTTAACAATGCATATTTTGTATTTTCAAAACCATTTCTAGCATTATAAAGAGCTTCGTGAATATTCAAACCTCTAAATTGCGTGTTGTTGAAGACCAGCAATCATCTGTTGAACATATGACAACAGGAGTAAGGTAAATAAATTTTCATGTATAAAACGAAATAATAATTATAAATTATTTTCCAGGGGACAAATATACCAAGTGCAAAGGTCTTACCAATATTAACATATACATATCCAAGATCTGCCAACCCAGTAGAGATAAGTGCATCAGCTGCAAGAACAGCATCCTAGTTAAAAAGTGAAGCAAAAGAAACAAGATTGTTTCCAACCAAGAGTGACTTTAAGTATTCATACTCACCCATTGGACTTATCAAAAAGGCCTCTTTATTGATGTTAAAATAAGAACTGGAGAAATGGTATAAACGTCAGTTTCCTTGACTAGAAAGTTGATAGGAATACAACTCCCCAATAGCACATAAATTAAGATTAGTCTTATTTTGACTTATTTGCAACATAAACATTACTTTCTGGTCGTGGCAATTGACTTTGGAATTAGCGGAACAGTTTTATTTAAATTGAAATTTCTGAGATTTCAAATCCTTTGTGGAGCACCAGACAATTATGGAGCCATCTAATCTTCTAGCAAACTTCCTTTCCATTGCCAGAATCCGGCAATATACAGAGTCAGAGTCCCCATCAATCTAGAGCTCTGATTGAATTTTTAACAATCTGGATATGCACGGATCTTGGACCCTGGTAGAACTCTGCTCATGCCTGAAATTTCTGCTGAATTCTTTTCAAATTTGTCACTGTAAAGGGAGTCCATTTGCTACAATATTAACTTACTCCAACAATTACCCTTGGAAGCATGCAAGAAATTATGTCGTTTACTTCTCCATAGTGTAATACCCCTAGGCTGAACCCCAATTGTAAATGTAAATATAAAAATGCTTATAAGCTGGTGAGCTGATGATACAGGGTCTTTGGTCCGGTTCTGCATGCATTTAGTCAGTGCGCGGGAATCTCATACCAAAAGAAGATTGTGCGATCTTTAGGCCATGGAGCCTTTGTATATATGTTGTGTTTTATAGGCTGGTGAGCCAGGTTATTATAGGCTAGAATGCTTATATGATTATTAGGCCAGGGAGCCTAGAATGCTAAAGGCCGCCAAATAACCTGGCTCACCAGCCTATAAAACACAACATATATACAAAGGCTCCATGGCTAGAATGCTTATATGATTATTAGGCCAGGGAGCCTAGAATGCTAAAGGCGGTCGTGCCTATTATTGCAATATGTAAACACTCATATCATTAATAAAGTACATCACTGTTGCAGACCGACCCACAAATGAGTATGGGGGGCTAAATTCCACTAGGAAGGGAAAGGGGGCTAAGAGCCTAGGAAGGGGCTAAGCTAGAGGGCTTAATTCCAAAGGAATATTATAATATTATTCCTAAAGACTAAGGTATGGATATAACTTATGTTATCCTAAGTTCTTATGGGAAGGGAATGAATTACAAGTGGAGAGAAACGAGTTCCTTGAGGGCCATGTGTCATTAAGGGCGCATGCACATATATGTGGGGGAAATTAGTCCATTTTCCCATTCACCATTCAGGCATTCCATCATTCCTCCATTCTTTCATGCACTCCTGGAGCTATAGTCGATAACTAGCAGCATACCTGTACCTTCCCCGAGCCAGTACTGTACCTTACCCGAACTCTGTTGTTGCCATCACTGTACCTGTGCCTGGATAGCCCAAGAGTTGGAGCATTGACCATTATTCTCTCCTACCATCCGAACTCCGTTGTTGCCAGCACAAGACATGTACTTGGGAAGTTTGGCGCTGTGGACAACGAGAAACCTGGTATGACAGCAGGCTGAAGAGGCGGGTTGTCGGGCCCATGGTCGAAGAAGCGAGTTGTCAGGCCCGTAGGAATTCTCTCTGGGTGAGAGTTTTGCTATGTCAAAGAAGCAGGTTGTCAGAGTTTTGTAGTTTTCTCTACGCGAGAAACTACTCGGAATTGTTCCATGGTGCGCTAGGCAATAGCTACTGGGCTATGAGACTTCATGTCCGGCCTGTAGCTGAAACCCCGGAAGGGAATTGAGGCAGTCGAAGGACTGTTGAGCAAAGAAGGGGCACACTTCTGGGGTGGGACATGCATGTGGGGAATGAGAGACTGTAGGCTAGTTGCAACAGTTGGGCACCTTGGACCAAACAATTATGTTGCTTACCAGACCTTAGACTGGCTTAGTATTCCTTTACCCAAGTGGAGTTTAGTCCCAGCTCGACGTGACCCACTGCTGAGTTTACGAGCAGTGTGGTCTATGGATGGGAGGAACGTGGAAGGTCTACACGCAGTTGGTGGTCTTTTTATCAAAGATAACTGTCAATTGTGTGTGAAATTACATGCTGCATCATTATTTATGCATTTGATTTTATGGGTTTTTCCTATATATGATGCATGTGTATTTCTATTATTATTCTGTATAAATCTGTGAATTTGCAAAGTATTTGTATGTTTAAATATTGTATACAGTTCGAAATTTTCACGTGGCATAGCCCCGCAGGTGGCTAAGGATGTTACAATATGGTATCAGAGCTCCAGTTTTCAACACTGAGCCTGGATGGGCCGAGCAAGTTGAAATTGTAGCGAAATTTCACCGAGAATTGAAGTTACAGTGCGTCCATGGGTGCTAGGAGGGCGCTGAGAGAACACTTGGACTATGTTCAAAAGCTCAGGAGGTGTAGCAGTTCAAGAAAGCCAGCAAAGGAAAGAAACCACAGCAACCATTGTTTTGGGCCACAAGATAGATCTGGGTCGTTGGATCTATTCGGGAGAAGTCCAAACCCCGCACAGTCGTCGGATCAAGGTAAGAAACGCGGACGATAAACCTCCAAGTCCTTCGAAGTTCGCCACTTCGACTGTTTTAAATCTTTTGTCGTGAAAGAGGCAAAAGCCCCGAAGCTCCGAAGTCCCAGAGTGAATCTACGTCGTAGATCACAAGGAGAAGTGCCAGCCGTTGGATTGGCCCAGCATAGATCTAGGTTGTTAGATCTATTCGGGAAAAGACAGATCCCTCACAACCGTCGGATCTGGAGAAGGTGTGCGGTCGTTAAGCAGCGAAGTCCCTGCTCCGGCAGTTTTTCATTGTTTGTTGGAAGGGAGGCAAAAGCCCAAAAGTCCCAAAGTGAATCTACGTCATAGCAAAAGTCCCAAAGAAGATCACCTATATAAGGAATGCCCTCACAAAATGGACATTTTTTTTTGTCAAATAACCATAACTTTCTGCTCAAGACTCGGAATTGAGAATGGAAGCAGGCGTTGGAAAGGTCTTGGACAGTAGAATATAACTGTTCACCCAGAAAATTGATCTGGGCAGCCAAATTTCAGGAAATCAGAAGAAAGGATTCCCATGCATTATTGAACCAGAATTGTTCATAATTTTATGCAATTGATAAATCAATTAGCCTAACAAGTTCTATTGGTTGCACATTTTGCAGAGTTAACAGCTTTTAGATCAAAACAGGATCAGCACAGAGTTCAGAGGGATGGAAGATGTACAGGGGGCTTACAGCCAGGATGATGAGATCAGAGGGATGTGTGTCAATATGGGTAATGAAGGTACAAACTCAAATGGTCATGGAGAAGGAAAGGAAGAAAACATGAACTTGGTGGAGACCATTAAAAGTTTGCAGAAGGATGTCCAAAGCTATAAAGTTGATAATGAGAGGCTTATGAAAGCCAAGGAGCAGCAGGAGGACTTCAACATAAAGTTAATGCAGAGCTTGGACAGAATAGAAAAGAAGATGGATAAGGAGAATGACTCAAGCAAATCAGGGAATCACAGGTCTCTTGATGAGAGGAGAAGAGCAAGAAGTGTTGGCAGACATCACCATCACTCCCCAGGGCATTCCACTAGGAGAGCACACAGTAGCTCAAGTCCATCCCCTGTCAGGAAGCATAAGAGGAGGTCTAGGGTGGATGAGATACAAGGAGAAATGAACAAAATCAAGCCTCCTACAATTGATGGTGAGCACAAGAAGGATGAAGATGTAGAGACATGGTTGCTAGGTGCAGCCATGAAGGCTTGGGAATCCACTACAAGAGATCCACTCCTACAAATCAGAATGCTCAGTGGAATCAAAGTGTAAAGAATATCATTCAAATAGAGGAAGTAGTGAAAGATTATTCAGTCTAACAAAGGCCAATGTTAAGATAAAGAGGTACATGGTAGAAAGACCTATTCTATGAAAATTGATATATCGCGATGCTAGTATTCTGATAAAGAAAGACAGAGTGTATACATGGAGACAATGACAACATCTCCAAAGATCGATCCTACAATTTTAGAGATAACCTTTCCATGATTTTTATCAGAGTAGAGCAGTGGAAGCATGGTTGTATGAAAAAACTTCAGGGGTGAAGCAATAAAGGTGTGAACATACTAAAGAAGTGCCAACAGATGCATAAACAATGCATTATGTACAAATTGGATCCAGAGGAATGCAATCGGGTTCTAAGGAAGGGTTTTCCCATACAGGGAAGAAAGATTCTAGGATGGATTCATGTCCTTGAACATCTTAGGATAATGGAAACAAGGTTTCTAAAGGGAAAACAATAAGGAACCATGAAGAAGAAAATGATTATATGCTTGGTATAGAATGCAAAAGAAATAAAATCTAAGGAGAATCTATATCAAGTGGAACAGAGCCATAAGTGACATTCCAGGGGTGGAAAGTATCACGGAATCTATGATGGCAAGTAAGAGCAATGCTAACTCATTCCAGTTAACTCTGTGCAACTGGAAAAGAAGACATTGTGTAGCATAGCAACATGTTGAAAATGATTATGCAAGTCAGGTTGAAATCAGATGGGTCGGGACAGAAGAAAGTAATGGTTCATTAAGCAAATCCAAGTGTTGATATGTTCAATCAAGGAAATGTTGAATCATTTTGTTTCAATAAAGAAATTGGCGTTAAATATCCAAGGTTAATTAGAAAGCATGACTGGAAATGTAATTTGGTCATGTAGGAGTTGGATCGGAGGGATCAAAGTAATAGTGGAAGGCTAAAAATTAATACCAGCATAATATATGGTTACAAGTGTGTAAAGTAGATAAGAAAGGTTGGGATGGAAAAGTACTCAAAATAGAGAACAATCATGCACATTGTTTTCTTTTGTAAGAACACAAGAAGATTCAGGAATCCGGGAAGAATTGAAGACTTCTGGGAGCAGCAAAGAAAAGTGATACAGGGAGAAAGAGGTTGTTGCAATTACTGTAGCAGCAATTATGTTATGGCTTGTTGGACAGCCATACATAGTACAGGAAATTGACATTCAAATGCATTTAGCAGCATGCTAATGATGCATTATTAGTGCATACAAATATGAATTGATGAATGTCAATTTGTTAATATACATGTATAAAATAATAAGACTAGGATTAGTCTATTGTTGAATATATATTAATATGAAAACTGCTAATGGTGGTTGTTCTACCAAGAAAAACAAAATTCTTGCATATTTGCAAGTGTTGCTACTAATGTTGCTACACATGGAAGGAAGCAACAGAAAGTTGAAGTGTTGATTATAAGACTGATAAAAGAGGCATGGGAGCTTCTAATGTCATCAGCTAATCAGGGAGCATCAAATTTATTTAATGGAAGCTATGCAGGTAAGTATTTTATAAAATTAGGTTGCATAATTGTTGAAGGGAATTTAGGTAAGAATTTCCCCAGCCAGAGTTATTTTATAAAATCATTATTGTATTATTTGAATGCATTAATGGGAATAAGATACTACTAGGTGTGGTAAAGACTGGAGACCTGTAATAATTATCAAAGCTTCTTAGCTTTTGAATGCATACACTGACATAGCAGCATCCCATGTTAATTTGTTATGAAGCTAATAACCAAGAAAATAAAAGGTATGAACCTGTTATAGGAATGGATGCCAGAAAAGCTAGTCATGTATGAGACCATGACATGGTTGGTTATGGCAAGGTATGGTTATGGAAAGGATATGTACCACACAAATATCCAATGAACTTCCTACTTCTAAATAATATTTGGACTGCAACCTTTTTGCTAACACTAATGAACACCACAGAATTATATTCTTGGTGTAGTGTTCGGGTCGAAAAGGAAGGCATCCAAATAATTGAGAAGACAATAGGAAGTGTATGGAGAATGTGTCAAGGCATTCCCCAGATTTCCAATTTAACAACAGTGAGATACATGACTTAGATATAGAGCATTATGAAAATCAATGGAAAGATGCAATGAATAGATATGCATTGACAATTGCACTCATACATAATAAGTGATAGAGTTGCACTTATGCATGATAGAATTGTATACTTAAATGCATTTGCTGAATGTGTTTTGTGAATGCATGCATATATGTTATTGAATGAAAATAATTATACTAACAGCTGAAATGTTACAACTATTAATAACTCATGGAGTTGAGAACATTTCAAGAGTTGTTAGACATTGCAACAGGAAAGTTGCAAGTCAAGTAGTCACATGAGCATTGACTATAGGAATTTTTTTGTTCAAAAAATAGAGTAATGAACTTACTAACATTAATTGTGAACATGCATATGCATAGAATGATAATTCATTCTATTTAATGAATTTTTTTATGGTTGTGATTGAATTGTTAGGTGTAGACAATTCTAAGATCACTCTGTAAGGTTTTGGTACATATTGCAATGAAAGTATAATGTACAGGAAATACTGATAATCTGTTGGCTCAATGCAAGATGGAAGCATTGCAGGAAAAGTGGTATTCAGTATGGTGTTTGTTGAAAGCCATAAGGAAGACTGCATCCTACTATTGCAACAGCCATGAAAAATTATGAGATAGAATTTCATATTTTGGGGAAAAGTTGAATTCTTTATGAAATAAGTTTGAGTTTCTAAATGAATTTTTATAATGTTCTCTCATAATAACTTTATGTGTGTGGTACAGATGAGATAATATTGATTAAAGTTGGAATGCTTGGGAAAAACAACTACTATTGGAGACAATGGAGCCCTATAAATGTAGAACCTTGGTGGGGTTCTAATAATGAGTTGGCGCTCTCCTTGTGTGTGAAATCCTTGGCAAGATGGATCGTTGAAGGACTGTGTAGCAGTGAAGGGATACCTGAGCCTGGAAGGGTGAGTGCAACAAGGAAGAGGCAACTCAGGAGTGCTTATGGCATGGTACCTGTCATAATGAGGGTGTGTCAAATGGAACAGTGAGCTGAATTCT
Organism: Picea engelmannii; assembly: GCA_009831015.1. Lineage (NCBI taxonomy): Eukaryota > Viridiplantae > Streptophyta > Pinopsida > Pinales > Pinaceae > Picea > Picea engelmannii. The sequence goes on along the minus strand of ML778162.1, from coordinate 291,999 downwards.
TTCTTGAAGCAATTCTATGGAATAGAGCAAATGACTTCCATCTACAATATGGATACATGAATTGGTGCTTGAAAGCAGAGGACCAGGTGGATAACAAGCTTCCAATAGCAAAGGCTTGGAGCTTTTTGAAGAAATTTGAATTGTACATGGTATATAATGCACTGAGGAAAATGCATAAATAAGGGGAGGGGAATGTAATACCCTTGGGATAAACTCCAATTGTAAATGTAAATGTAAAAATGCTTATAAGCTGGTGAGCTAATGATACAGGGTCTTTGGTCCGGTTCTGCGCGCATTTAGTCATTGCGCGGGAATCTCATACCAAAAGAAGAGTGTGCGATCTTAAGGCCATGGAGCCTTTGTATATATGTTGTGTTTTATAGGCTGGTGAGCCAGGTTATTATAGACTAGAATGCTTATATGATTATTAGGCCAGGGAGCGTGGAATGCTAAAGGTTGTCGTGCCTATTATTGTAATATGTAAACACTCATATCATTAATAAAGTACATCACAGTTGCAGACCGACCCACAAATGAGTTTGGGGGGCTAAACTCCACTAGGAAGGGAAAGGGGGCTAAGAGCCTAGGAAGGGGCTAAGCTAGAGGGCGTAATTCCAAAGGAATATTATAATATTATTCCTAAAGACTAAGGTATGGTGGATATAACTTATGTTATCCTAAGTTCTTATGGGAAGGGAATGAATTACAAGTGGAGAGAAACGAGTTCCTTGAGGGCCATGTGTCATTAAGGGTGCATGCACATATATGTGGGGGAAATTAGTCCATTTTCCCATTCACCATTCAGACATTCCATCATTCCTCCATTCTTTCACGCACTCCTGGAGCTGTAGTCAGTATCTCTCTGTCACTAGCAGCATACCTGTACCTTACCCGAGCCAGTACTGTACCTTACCTGAACTCTATTGCTGCTATCACCGTACATGTGCCTGGATAGCTTAAGAGTTGGAGCATTGATCATTATTCTCTCCTACCATCTGAACTCTGTTGTTGCCAGCACGAGACATGTACTTGGGAAGCTTGGCGTTGTGGACAACGAGAAACCTGGTATGACTGCAAGCTGAAGAGGCGGGTTGTCAGGCCCGTGGTCGAAGAAGCGGGTTGTCAGTCCCGTAGGCATTCGCTCCAGGTGAGAGTTTTGCTATGTCGAAGAAGCGGGTTGTCAAGCCCGTGAGTAGTTTTCTCTAGGCAAGAAACTACTCGGAATTTCTCCCTGGTGGGTTGGGCAATAGCCACTGGGCTCCGAGACTTTCTGTCCGGCCTGTTGTTGAAGCCCCGGAAGGGAAGTGAGGCAGCCGAAGGACTGTTGAGCAGAGAAGGGGCACACCTCCTGGGGTGGAACAGGCATGTGGGGAATGAGAAACTGTAGGCTAGTTGCAGCAGTTGGGCACCTTGGACCGAACAATTACCCTGCTTGCCAAACCCTAGACTAGCTTAGTATTCCTTTACCCGGGTGGAGTTTAGTCCCAGCTCGGGGGTGACCCACTGCTGAGTTTATAAGCAGTGTGGTCTATGGTTTGGGAGGAACGTGGAAGGTCTGCACGCAGTTGGTGGTCTTTTTATCAAAGATAAGTGTCAATTGTGTATGAAATTACATGCTGCATCATTTTTTATGCATTTGTTTTTATGGGTTTTTCCTGTATATGCTGCATGTGTATTTCTATTATTATTTTGTATGAATCTGTGAATTTTCAGAGTATTTGTATGTTTAAATAGTGTATACAGTTCGAAATTTTCATGTGGCATAGCCCAGCAGGTGGCTGGGGATGTTACACATAGAGTACTTGACATGGCTAAAAGCCACTCAACTAGGATAACTGATTTGTTAGTAGATCAAGATAGAATAGAAGCATGCAAGTTCTTTAAACTAGTTTACCAGAGAGCTCAGTTGTAATTTAGCATGGAGCTTCTTTTGCAGTAGCTGATATCTTCTAGAAAAGGGGTTAAGCTATTTTTTTCATAAATTAATTTATAAATATAGCAAAAAATTTCCCGAACAGAATCTACCAGAATGCATTGTGAGGCTCCAAAATCATAACAGAGTTGACCAGTCCGAAGTGACCATTGATCTTAAGGGAATTGACAGACAGATTGCAGTGTAACTCTGTAAATTGCAAATAAGCGTAATAAAAATATATTTAAGTATACCTCAATTCATTTGCCAATGCGAAGCACTCTTAAGAGTGAAGACTACTGACATTTATTCTCAGCAGAATCTTTAACAGAAATCACTCTGAGTTCTGTTTAGGTTAATTCGTAATAGTTTTCCCTAACAAAGTCTACCGGAATGCAGTGCAAGGCTGCAAAATCAAATCAGAGTTGACGAGTCTGAAGTGGCCATTAATCTTAAGGGAATTAACAGACAGATTGCAGTGTGACACTGTAATTGCATATAAGTGTAATAAAAATCTATTCAAGTATACCTCAATTAATTTGCTAATGCGAAGCACTCTTAAGAGTGAAGACTACCGGCATTTATTTTCTTCAATGTTRTCTAGAACAGAAATCACTCTACACTTCCAATTAAATGGGTAAATTAACCAGTGGACTTAATTTCAATAGGATCTCAACCGACATCACTCTGAAACTTCCAGAAAGAGACAGAACTACTCGCATACTTATTTGTAAGTCAAATCACCCTGAAACCTCCAATTAAACAGATAAAATGAATGGCAAACGTATTCTTTACCGGACCTTTAACAGAAATCGCTCTAAAGCTTCCAATATAAAACAAAATATTATTGAACCTACCTGTTTCCCGGATCACAGTCTCGTTGATAGCACAAGCGAAGAAATTCCAACTGTTCCATCTGAAGTAGAACACGAAAGCCACAGAAGAATATCATTAACTCTCAGATAACAAACAATATTGTTCTTCTGCTCTAATAAATGACAAATTTTCAAGAAAGTCACAGAATAAAATCAGGATTTTCAAATACAAAGATTAACAAACGATATCGTTCTTCTATATGACAAATTTTCAAGAATTTCGCAGAAAAAAACCATTAAATTTCAGGTGCAAATAAAAGCAAACAATATTGTTCTTATGCTCTAATAGATGACAAATTTTCAAGAAAGTCGTGGAATAAAATCAATAGTTTTCAGGAGCAAATGATTCACAAACTATATCGTTACTGTGCTGTGATATAAGACAAATTTTCAAGAAATTCATACAGCAACATGATTAATTTTAAGCTGCAAAGATCCGCAAATATAATCGCTCCTCTGATGTGATAAATCACGCACTACTTTCAAGAAAGTCGCAGAAAAAAAAGCCTTAATTTTCAGCTGCAAAGATTAATTTAATTTTCTGCTGTGATATATCACGATTTTTCACAAATAAATAAATAATTATATGATTAAAGATTACAAATTGAAGACAGTGTATCACAATTTTTTACAAAATAACTTGAAAGAGAAAAAAACGTGATACGATTTATCATAAATTTTCACGAAATATTATTAAAGATTAAAAAAGAAAGACGATTATCACGAATTTTCTCAAAATGTCATGAAAAATAACAAATGGAAGAAGCATACCCCATTTGCGGGGTTTGGCCGACTCCATTATTAAGCTGAAACTTTCCATAATTAGAATTATTGTACAGTACGCTCCAGGCCTTTGGCCCCTGAATACTCCACGGAGTCTGTCGCCCTGTGACGGTGGCGGAAAATTTGCAAACGCAGATAATAATGACAATGGATAGAGCCAGAGAACCCGCCATTTTCGTCTCCGAAGATGTCAAGCAAACAATGTGAATCAAATCAGCAGTAAGAGCAGAACCCCGACGGCAGTAGATTGCTCAACGCGAATGTCATTCAGGAAGCAAGGGATCCTTCCCATCGATCACAAACTAACAGCAGGTCACTGAGGCTGATTGATTTATCTGTGAGATCTAGGGCCTTCCCCTCTTTCTTTACCTTTGAAATAAAGTTCCGTCAATTGAAAACTATGACTAGATTTTAAAATGATAAAAGTATTTATAGACTCCAAAGGTGCATTTCGCGGGTGGAATGGTCCTGCTTCATCCATGGTAACGTTCCAATCCACTATTTTTTCTCACCTACCCGTTATTTTGAATTTTTTTTTATTAGAATACATGTCTATTTAATAATAATAATAATTTATTTTTTAAAGTTATAGTCAAGTTACACTAAATTGTGAGACAAGGGATCTCACTCAGGATTTGAACTTGTAACCTCTTAAAATGAAACACATGTTCTTAACTATTAGATCATATTTAAATTTTGTGCATCTTTTATGTTTCTTCAACCATCTTTATTTTCTTTCATAAACTATATAATATATAAATAAATATAGTTATTAATGTAGAATTTTGTGCATCTTTTATGTTTATTCAGTGGTCATTATTTTCTATTTAAACTAGCATTATTTTCTTTTATAAATTATATAATATTTAAAGTAGCATATCCCTAATGTCCTTATTATATCTGTGGATAAGCATGGTATATAGTGTTGAGTTAGGTTTGACTTTCTATTAGTTCATGGTTGATCATAAAATATACACCCCTTTACCTAAGTTTTAAAAAATAATGATTAATTTTAAATTTTAAATCTCATTTATCTGATATCTTATTGGCCAAAAACTTTGAAGTCTTATTGCTGCCTTCACTTCCCCAATGTTATTGTAATAAATATTTATGCCATCTAGTCATTTCATGCTTACTCATTCTCTTCCTATCTCCTTAAACAATACTTTCATTATTATATTTAGCAGGTATATGCTACCTAGTAGCTTTGTTTTCTTTTATAAACTATATAATATTTAAACTAGCATACCCCTTATGTCCTTATTTTCTTTTATAAACTATATAATATTTAAACTAACATACCCCTTATGTCCTTATTTTCTTTTATAAACTATATAATATTTAAACTAGCATACCCACCCCTGATGTACTTATTTTCTTTTATAAACTATATAATATTTAAACTAGCATTATTTTCTTTTATAAACTATATAATATTTAAACTAGCATTATTTTCTTTTATAAACTATATAATATTTAAACTAGCATTATTTTCTTTTATAAACTATATAATATTTAAACTAGCATACTCTAAAGTTGGGGAAGAAAACGTCGAACATAAGGCAGAGTGTATATGTTGCAAAAGATTTATTATTTCTTTAACTATAGTGGGTTGCATTGTTATTACTCACTTTTTTATGTGCCATTTTTAAAGTGTATATATTCAATGGACATAGTCTTCCCTTTATAGTTACCTAACTCCTCTTAACCTTAAAAAAATAATAATTAAACCATAGTGTCTATATATTCAATGGACATAGTCTTCCCTTTATAGTTACCTAACTCCTCTTAAGCTTAAAAAAGAAACAATCAAACCATAGTATAGGTGGTGAAAAGAGGTGAAAGAGTGATTAAGAATCCAAGTAAGTCCTACTTCAACATGCCTACACAAACGCTTTCCTGATGATGGACCACACTAGTTTGGTCCGAAACGTCGAAAAACTTAAAACCTATGCGATGGATCCGAAAGAACTCTCTGAACATGCCTACGCAATCTGAAAAACAACGATGCAATCTATTTGGCTAATTAAAGGTTAGGTATTGAAAACATGTCATCGATGAAGAATATTACATCCATTTGTACGACAAGATGGTGTCAATATGCCAACAATGAAAAATATAACATCCATTTGTACGACAAAGTAGCATGACTAAATACGATGACACCCAACCATGTGGTAAGTGCAGTTGGTCACAATTATAAGTAGTCAGTGCATTCGTATGAAAGGCAGCTAGAAAACATGATCGTTAGAAAAATAGAATTAACTAAAAAAACAATGAAATTAATAAAATTTCAGTCTAGCTCAAACTTTGTTTGTCTCGTAATGATGGCATGTTGTGATTATATAAAAACAACTTTGTATAATTGAAATCATGTTTCGACTTCAGTACATGGTAGTATTTATTATTTATTCCTTTTGTTACATATAGAAACCTGCTAGTATAGCCTTGTTGTTTTCAATTTCCCTTGTTATAGTTTTCCTTGATATTATTTCATTTCCAATTTTGGCAATGTACATAGAGAAAGGAATTTGTATGCATGCACACACCATGCACTTCTTGGATGGCTTAAGCCTTACAAATCTTCACACTCATTGATCCTTCCTCAATACTTCACAATTTTCCTTACTTCCTCCTCACACAATCTCATTTCAATGCAAATCTTGAGAAAGTATAGGGATCCAATCATGCCAAATAAGTCATAGTTTTTTGTCCATGGAGAATTTTCACAAAGTTCTAAAATCCCATTGACCAGACGACATTAATTCTAGGACAGATGGAAGCCTTAGATACACAATTGATAGACAATGAAGGGAGGACAAATGGAAGCCTTAGATATGTCTATGATAGACGATGAAAGGTTGTAGAGGAACCGTTCCCCTAAAAAAACATTGTTGTTATGGTTTTGTTTTCATGTCACTTTAGTAATTGAGTCATTGGGCTCATGACCAAAATGGACTAGATATGAAGTTGAAGTTGTGTTCACCATTGCAAAGATAACCAGTTGCAATTACCATGACTTCCATAAATTCATGCAGTGCATGAAATTTTGGTCCATGGCTGCCATAAAACAATATTAATCAATACAACACCTTTCTTTTCTATTTTTGAAAGAGAAAGAGGAAATGGATTACTACCTTCATTATGGTAGTATAGGGAAAATAAATTTGTTACTTCAAAACTTAAGATGATTGTATCAATCTTGATGCTTGTTGAGATGATTGTTTGCATGGTTGAAACCTTAAGTAGAATAGATATTGGTTAAGAATTGTTGTTGTAAATGGAACTTGCATAATAGGCCAAAGAAAACACTTATGGACCAATACTTGTTTCTCAACATAAAACTTGGCTTGGTTATATTTGAAAGCTTTAAACATGAAGAAGATTTGGCCTTTTACGACAACAAAATCATTGCCTTTCTTTTCCAAGGCTTTGTGAGAATTATCTTGTCAATACCCTAGAGGTTGAGGTGGCCATGCCCAACATAGGAATGATAGAGTCTTTGTGTCAATAAACTAGGATGGGATTGCACACGGCCCTGGATATGCTTGTACACCTTGGTCATAGAGGCTACATACGGAGGAGCCTTTTGTGCTATATAAATTTTGGAGGTGAGATTCAAACTCATCTTTTTTAAGTGGACAAACACACTTTTCTTTGGGGATAGTCATTGTGTTTGTATTTGTCGAGAACATAGTTTAGAACTATATTTTCCTTACCACCATTTTCTAAGAGATAGTAAAATACCAAAAGAATAAAATCATTATCTCTTAGGATGATTAGCAAGGTGGAACTTTAAATTTCAAAATGGAAATGTACCGACAATGTATTTTGGGTTGTCTTTGACTCCTAACCACTTGATTTAGGATTTTGTTTGACTCCCAACCACTTGAAATTAGGCTTCCAATTCTCCATAGTATGAGTCTATTAAAGAAATAAGATTGAAAATTAGAGAGGTTTCACTACTTGATAATATTTTGTTCAGAGCACATCTTGTGTGAAGAAATTATTTACCTTTTCTATGATATTCAATGATGAGAGGACGTTTGCAATTTTATATAATCACATTAATTTGGAAAAAAAAAATGAGATGGGAAACAAAGTAAAATAATTGGGTTTGATCATTTGAAAACTTCTAAGAAATAATCTCGAGGAAGAGAGCATGGATTTTTTACATTTTAACTTTGTTGATTCTTTTCATTCGCCTAGCAATGACCTAGCAACGTCTTTAAATGATACTACTTGAACCTGCATGAAAGAAAGACCCGAGACCTTAAATTAATAGTGGCAGAAGATAAAAAAAAAATATGCAAATTTAGGTTTCATAACGAGATTAAATATAGGGGAAAACAAGTAGATCGTAACACCTTCTTTATGAGAAAGAGTTACACAAACTTTTGCATCAGAAGGCTTGGAGACTTATCACTCCTGAAATCTACATATTGATGCAATAATCTAGAATCTTATATGAAACATACTTTTTTAAATAAAAAAGAAAGCACAAAATATGTTGTGGAACTTGTTTTTACCTACTTAAGCTTAAGTCGAATTATCATTCAATTCCTTCCAATAGTTCCATTGATGGTGCATTGATGGAAGACTAATCTTATGTACTAAGTAGGGTCCAGCCAACCCTATGATCTTATGGGATCCTTCTCGTAGTATTTTGAAATGAGCTGACGTGGGTACACAATCATGACTACACTTATTCATTCCATTTTATTTGATAGTGAGGCTCATATGTTAGTGTTGGGTACTCTTATTCTTCCCCTAGGTGAATATTTTTTCCAAATATTCATGATCGTTTAGGACTGCTAGAGATCTAAAAAATGATTTTAGAGATTGAGAAGAAAAAGGGAAAGCAACTATAAAATCGAGTACTCAATTTCAGAATGAAATAGAGTATTTCATGACTTCCTATGACAATCTAACCCAAGGCTTCAACGAGTTCATTGATCAAGTTAAGCAAGAGCTTCCTTCATTGGATTTTATTTTGTAGGGAAAAGCTATGTTATCTTAGTGATGAGACAATCATAGTGTTGGGGCCTATTGGTGCCTTATTTTATGGTTTTGAAGAGATTGTGCGCAGTTAGTCTTTACATGCATAGTTAGTGTGCCCAGTTGTGTGCTACATACCCTATTTTGATTTGTATGACAAAAGTTATCAATGTAATTAGAATTAATGCACCTTCTTATATGTGTGTTGGAAAGTTGTGTTGTAGGAGGTTGTAACTAATTGTAATTGATTTAAAGTTTATATAAAGGAATGTAAATGATAGGATGTGGGTTGGATGGTTGTTTAATTGAGTCTTGTATTGAAATATTAGTATTAGAGATTGTAGGAAAGAAGCAAAGATTAGGGTTTAAATCCCTTGACAATTGTATGGAGTTATAAAGAGTCATGCAGTGTGGATTTTTCTTATGGACTGAATATAAAGGATTGTGTAATGGTTTCCCCTCTAAACTTTTATGTGTTATGTGTGCTTATCTAAATGTATAATAAATATATGGTGATAAGATGATATTACATTTTTTGTTTTCTTACTATTCAAATTTACTCCTGTAACATTCATCAGTGTCCCAAGTGAAACCTTATCCTTTTAGGATTTGAATATACAAATGCTAACGGAATTTATTATTGGTCCAAGTTTACCTTTACTTATGTTTCCCAATTCTATGCACTACACCATTCCAACAATCATACAATTTGAAAACCTCTAATCACATAAACGATAAAAGTTTCAACATTCTAAATACAACTACATAATGCAAGTACAAATACATAACATCTCCTCACAACATATGATGTCATATGGATGGCACTATTGCTATGCTTGTGACCCCTCCACTACACTACACATACACACACGAAGGAACATGAACACTACCATAGCATTACAAAACTCAACTACCATTAGACAAAAACACAATGTTACAAAAAAATTATAGGATATTCAAAAGAGAATAAAAAGCAAATCCACAAATCCAATTCATATTATATGTAAGAATTAAAAGGGTAGAATATGATAAAGGAAAACAAATCCACAACATCAGTTACCAAGGTTCAATTCCTATCAGGGAATCTGACACCTTGAGGTTTTCACGGGGATGCTTAAAGCTAGTGGTTGAACATGTGAGGCTTGTGTCCACTCCTTGATCACACATAAGTGAATCAAATCCCACCCTCTTGCCATCCTTAAGACTAGACACTAAACGTTACGACCCCATTACAACCACAATTTTAGGGGCAGTTGGTGTAGGAGCATCATACTAGATCCAAAAGTAAATCCTAAGTTTTCATTTCTCTAGAGTTTGGGATGCACAGTAGACAATGATGCATAATATCTTGCTACTTATCAAGGGATTAAATTGATCATGAACATTGATCGAAGTGATGTAATCATCACTGGAAACTCCACAACAATCATCAAGGAATTACATCAAGGGATCACTCCCTCGTCACCATCCTTGGGTTGCCTCCATTCTAAAATGTTACTTCTTCTCCATGACTTTGATTCAATCTATTTCTTCTAAGTCAAGTGAAAGTTCAATTCCAGGGTTGATAAGAGGGGCAACATAGGTGCTGGGGGGAATACAAGTCTTCATATAGGGAGAAGAGAACTCCCATTTCACTATATCCCTAAAGAGATAGTGTCACAAAGAAGCACTAAGGTGACAAGGGGGACCTCACAGTATTATGATGTATTAATAGGAGAGGTGGCATACCCTCCTCTCCCCCACTCCATGTGGAGGATCATGTCGCATCAAGTCTTTATTAAGAAAAGGAGTAGGTGGTTATACATCTTATGGCAGGAAGCCTCGAGACATTCCTACCTTTGGTGATTGATGACCACCTATGCAAAGTAAACCATGTTACCCCCCAACCCTAGGGGTTTAGTCCCCAGACCTAGGGGTAAATAAGGAGATGATGTCTCAAGGCCCGCAGGTTGAAGACACAGAGTTCTGAGAGATAGATGGATAGACAAAGCCCCTCCTCTCCACCACACATCACCATTCATCATCAACATTGTAGCAGCACCCACCGCACCAGCTTGACCCAGAAAGAGCAACGAGACGTGCTTCATGAGGTAACAATTATGGTCTCATGGTAAGTGTCACTTTAATAATTTAAGCATTTGAGCATGTCGCAAAGAGTCATTTCTTGATTATGACAACATTTGCTTAGAAATTATACATTTTTCCTCATTTCACCTTAGTAGTTGACATGGTAAGTGGGTCACCCTCGGGAAAAGGGTTGCTACTAGGGGGTCTCCTTGAAGGGTCACTGTACCAGTCCCACTCATACTTGCCACTTTCCACACTTCTTCCATTACTTTTCCTCATCTTTTGGGTCTTTGGGCTTATTGACCCCAAGAAGGGTGTGTACCTCATTTCATGGGAAGAAGGGGTTGAAGGCCCATAGGTGTTGTAGCTGGAAAACGTTAAAAGCCATAAATTATCCTTCTAGATGCTCTCCCTAAGGTCCTGAGAGCAATGAAATGCTTCTCCATAAAAAATGAAGAACCTTTAAAAAAAAAGAAACAAATAATTAATAAATGTCTCGCTTGTTGGGGCAATGCATTTGCGGTGTCTTTCCATTTCCAATGCATGTGGCACTCAAAATGTGTCCCTAACTTCAAGTGGCTTTGTGGTGCTTGTTATCCCCTAGCCTAGGGATAACTAAGTATATCGCATCTCAAGGCCCACAGGTACTAGACATGGAGTACCGAGAGCCAAATGACTTAAGCATGGCCCTGGAGGGGCCCTCTTTTCTTCAGTGCAGTCCATGTATCACCACCAGTAGTATCCATCACACCATCCTGGTCCTGAAGCAGCAGTGAATCTTGCTCCATTAGGTAGTGAGTATGGGTATCATGGTATGTATCACTCTTATTTTTGAAGCACTTGAACATGTTGTATTGAATCCTTCTTCATTTCATGACGTTTGCTTGGAAATTATACTCTTTTCCTTGTTCATACTTGGAAGGGTGACACAGTGCCCTAGTAAGTTTATTTCCCTTTAGGATGGGTTGCTACTGGGTGGATCTATGAAAAGTGATCGTTTGTTCCCTCCATACTTACCATTTTTCATCTTTATTCCTCCCATCTCCCATATCCTTGTTTGGGCATTAGGATTGGCTACACTAGGAAGGGTTGTACCTTGCATCGTGGGAAGAAGGGGCTAAAGGCCCAGAGGGTAAAAGTAGTTGCCAAGAGTTAAAATCCAACTTTGAAACCTTCAAGATGCTTCACCCAAGGATTCCCAAGAAAGCAGTGAAAATATTCTCAGTAAGAAAAGGGGACCCACAAAATAACATAAACACTCAAGGTATTAGTTGATGGATAGGAGGTCTCATCGTGAGCTGGCCTATTATGACCATGAGCATGTAGCGGTATGACATTACCACCTATCTACTCACCAAACCAGGGTAGTGACTCTTGGTGGCATAGATAAGAGAAAGGGGGTCTCATCACGTGCGAGCCTTCTCATTTCCGTGGAATGTGTGTGGGTAACGTTGTCACCTCTGGTCATCAAGCCAGGGCAGTGGCCCTCAACTATTTACTTCTAGCACAAGAGCAAAAGATCAAATGAAATAAAGCTAAGAATAAATGGAAATGAATGGGCTAGGAAACAATTGTGTCCATGACAAGGTGCAACTCGCCCTCCACAAAGGCACCCACAGGTAAGACTCTACATTTCCATGTTATCACATGCACCCCATGCCCAAATATTTACCCCATACCACCTCATACACTTACATGATTTGGACTAGACTCCACCTGGGAAACACACTAAACTTAAGAGAGGTTAGCCCAATAGGACACCCTGAGACCCTCTCCAAACCTAACTTGTCAAATTGCATAACATCTTTGAGCATTTGTTTGGGGTTAAGGGGGGTTTGATGCACATGTTCAGGTAATTTAATTATTAGATGTGATTTACATGTTATGATCCTTGTGACTTATGAACCCCTGGAGGGCATACTTGTTATTTCTACAGGACCTTGCCCGGTGGACATGTAGACGTGAGGGAATGATTATCTCGGACCTTCATGGGGTCTCAAAGGCCACAAATGGATGTTGAAACCCCGACCAGAGGTAAGAAGAGATTGAAGGCTTGCACCAGATGAAGGAAGGATGTTGCCTTCAGAGGCACTATGGAAGACCTAGACCTAAGGTATCATGCTCCTCCCACCTGAACGTTGGCCCTGGGAGGCCTTGGACGTCACCTCTGCATCCCTAGACATCATTTGTCAATTGGGGTTGTCACCTTGGAGGCATTCATGAGGCTATTGGCATGTGTGGGCAAATTTTAGGCCTTTGGAGGCCCAACGTTTCATCTCCTTTTCCCAACGTCCCACACTTGAGGCCCAACGTCACCCTAGGAGAGCATGACGTCACCTTTGGAGGTATATTTGGATGCAAATTGAATTTATTTTGGTAAAAATGTAGTTTTGAGTAAACTGGCTAGGTCGGCCGTGATATTTTGACCTAAAATAATTAAAGGTCATAATTTTGGTATAAATATACATAAAGTGACATTCATTTAACAATAACTCATCACACACAAGTGGTGGTCTAAAATTTCCGCCCTCTTTAAGGGTCATTGGCTGAAATAACTAGTGCGCATCTCTTGGGAGAGATTTATGGTGGTGTATTTTGGCATTTTTCATGGTGGAATGGTCTTCAACTAGGGTTTGACTTGATCATTCTTGGTGAAGTAAGTGGAAAATCTGCATTTTTATTCATTCTATGTATGTTTGTGGTAAAATTTACTTGTTTCATGTTTAAGATTATGAAATTGCTTGTTTAAACCCTAGGGGAGAAACAACAAATGCTTCTTTCTCCCTATAACTCTTCTACTAGCTTGAACTTGCCAATTCTACATTTTTTGGGAGTAATTATTAGAGCCCTAAAGTGTTAGCTCTCTAGTAATTTCATTCTAAATCACCAAATCAATTGTCTTTCAAAAAGCTAAGGAAGAAAGGTACACTAGGGCCTATAAGTGCCTACTCTCTAGCAAAACCTCCCTTAAAGATTTAGATGCTTGAGGCCTTGAAGTGTCAACACCTCTTGCATCTACCTCTTCCCCTAGATAAACATTATCATTATTTTATTTCCCGAGTGATATTGTTACTATTGTTGGCTCCATAAGCCCCTAAAAGGCATTGATTTTTATGCTCTTGTGGATGAATGAGATCAAACAAACTTTCAAACTATCTTCCTTAAACTCTCACTAACACTAACATCCATATTGTTACTGCTATAATTGTTGCTACAACCTTTATTTAGCATCCCTAATCAGCACACTAACCTCTAAAACTAACCCAAAAATTTGCACTAGCCTAGGTGTTATCGTCCCAAGGCTCTAGCATTCCCTTTTCTATTGTTCTAAGTGCAAAATTTTGAAGTTGTTGAAGGTTGTTACTGTTGTTGTAACTATTGTTACAACCATCATTGCAACCCCTTAACAACCCTCAAATTGTCCATAAAACCACCCAACACTTGTACTAGGCAAACTACTATCATTATATGCTAAAGTGTTTGTTTAATTGCCTACTTTAAGTACTTTTTGAAGTGGTTTTGTTGTTGTCATCATTATTTTTTTTTTTTTTGTTACAAGTGGTGTTTCGACAGCCTATTGAAGTCATCTATTGACTTATATTAATCCTGAAATTGTAACTGACAAAGTACTATCAAATTGCAAAGTCTTTATATCATATAACTTGCAATTTCTAGACATATTGTTGTTGCTATACATTCCATCTTTTATCTATACATAAGAGTGTTTTAGCATCATATTTCCATTTTGAAGTCATTAATTTGAAACATTGATATCAGTGGTTATTGCTAACATTTGTTGTTTCATTGGTAAAGGGCAGGTACCATTCACCTTGAATTTCTCCTTGACCCTCTAAACCATACCAAGTAACTTCTTTTTTGAGTGACCTAGAGAGAGGGGTGGGTTTTACCATTGTCTTATCTCCCTCCATCAAACAACTAGGTCTTGGGACGTCTCCCTTGGAGTGAGTTTCTTCCATCCTAAATAGAAAGATGTATCATATTGGGGTGATAGTGATAGGACTACCTCTGTGTTACGTCAATCTAGGCCTACTTGCCTTTAGGCTTTGGGCAAGTATAGATTGTGCAATAACAATGCTCTTTACTTTCCATTGCACATAGCACTCAACGTTCGGACCATAATAAATTAATGGCAAATAAAAGGGATTGGAAAAATGTTGCATTGCAAACGAGGCATGCAACACACCCTCCACAAAGGTACCCATAGATGAGATAATATGACCGCTTGATGTGTCAAGAACCCCATGCCCAAAATTCATACCCCCATTCACCTCATATTCACTACATGACTTAGAGAGGGTCTTCTTAGGAAACACTCATTGACTTCGAGATTTTCCTACCCAATAGGGCACCATGACAACTTGTTGAGCGCTCAACACACCCTAAAACCTTTTATGAAATTTTGTCTCTTTTGGGTACCACTTGTTTTCTTTTGTTTTGCTTTCTGAATTGAGTCCACTATGGAGGGATGGCTAATTTTGTTTTCATATCTCTTCATCGATCAAATTGGATTTATTTGAACCTGTCAATGTGAAACCTTTGTGTCTAAAAGAACTTGGCATTCTAACTAAGAATCTGCAGCTAAAATTGTGCCTAGAGCGCTTATGTTCGGCGTCGGTGAAATTCGAGCAGGTAAAATGACCATGTAGTAACAATAATCGTCAATCGTTGATCCATCATCGGCATCGATAAAAGGCAGAGTAAATTTGTGTTAGTTGTTCACAAAGAAGACTCGGGAGTTGGTCGATTTTCCATCAGCGTCGGTGAAATACGAGAGGGATAAGCATTGAAATGGTCCATGATGAACCCTCGATAGCAAATTCCTGATGCGTTTGATCGGGGTCGATGAAATCTCAAAGGGTTAAATCATTGAAAATTTTCGCATTGACACATCGCCGATCGTCGATCCCCGATGCACTTTCGGCATCGACAAATTTCAAGGGGGTTAATCCGAGAACACTTGTTTAAACTTATTGACGATCGTCGATCCTTGATACTTTTTGGCATCGACAGGGTAGGACTTGTTGTTAAAAAGATTAGCTAATGAAAAGTCCTTGATTCTGAATAGCACGATTAAAGAAAGATGTCAATTTCAAGTGCCATGTGTCTTTGCCGCGTCGGCATTTCGTACGACCTAATTTCATCCTGAGTCACCTTAGGTTTCCCCATGTCCTAGTCACACTTCCAAGTCTGTATTTCCACATCAACGTTGTACGACAAGATGGGTTGGCGTCGGAGTTTTTGCCGAGAGATATCAATGAACATGGTCTAAAGAAAAGCCCCGACTCCCTATTCACCTGTTAATTTAGTGGAATGATGGGACATTTTCAACACACAATAAGATCGGATTATGCCATTTAATAGGTCAGTTAATGTTTTTCTCCACATACGTTGCTACCCTGTGCACCGATTGAACAACGAGAATTTGAAATCATCGATAGACCACATTATAGCCCGCGCCAGCGCCGCCAACCTACGACTACATTTAATCTTAAACATAATGAAGATCTGGTGGCAGATTTTGTAGAACCACCCTCATATCCTGAATTGAATAACTGATGCGACAAGGTAAGTATTATCTATGTTTAAATCACTAAGACAACTTCGAACACCTCCATTTTGCACACAAGTTTCCCATTTCCAAAGCAGCCGAAGAAGCAAAGAGAGTGTCTCAAGAGTTGTGTTCGATTATCGAACTTTCAAAAAACCAGGTTAAGCTACCGCGAAGAAGAGGGGAAAATGCCTCCAAGGAAGCCAACGACTAGACGTTCGCCGAGGGCACCGAAATTAAAGGAGGCAGAGATTGGTGAAGGATCTTCTCTCGACACTGCGAGGTAGTTGGAATATGCTCCCAAGGCAGAACCAGTCATTAAAACTTCAATGAAGAAGGCATTTATTCAACCCCCCCGCTTTTGGCGATACAGAAGCAACCACTGGATAAAAAATAATGCTCCCACAATGGGGAGATTTGTTAAACAAAATCAACCAGGAAGATTACCCGAATTTTATCCCACATAGCAACCCATACGTAAGGGTGCTCAACAACCAGGTTTTTTTTAATATTCAACAGTCGTGCTTGCACATGGTAAGCTATTGAACTCTAGTAATACCCTGCATTGAGACTCTGAGTTGGATAATTGATCATACAGACGCACAGAAGTGCCTCATTAATGATGAGAATGGTGGATGTGTCAAAGTGTTTCTCTCGACAGAGGTCCATAAATATTACAAGCTCAAGGACCCGGAGGAGCGGTTGAACACAGACTTCATGGTGAAGTTCTATGAATTCCATGACACCAGCCAATTGATGGCCTCATGGTGGAAGGAGGACAAGAAATTCACAAACCGGAGCAACGACTGGTATGGAAGAACGAATCTAAGAGAGCCATATATCTTCGTAATGACTCTAATTTGCCAATTATATGAGGAAAAGGAGTGTGCCAAGTTCTTGGAGGCATGGATGCCCCTGACATACACTGTGGCTATTTCGGGGAGTAGTTACAACTAGGGAGAAATCATCTCCAATCAATTGAGTACCAATGTATTGTAGTCTCAGACGACGAAAGAATGATAGGCACTCGCTTTTCATATGGCTTCATATCTGCTAGATGTAATATGGACGAGGAATGTCTTCGTCGGTATGAATTTGAGCTGGCACGTCGCAGAGTTGCTTGTACATGTCTACTTCAACATCCTATGGGAAAATAGGTACAAGAAGTCTTATTCCCTTATTTGCGATGAATTCATCTCCTGAATTTATTTCAATATATTTAAAAAGGAATGCCCAAGGCTATCTGTAGCGGCCAAGAAAATGATTTTGAAAGTAGGCCACTGGTACCTAGATGAACACACAACCTATATCAGGGTGTTCGGGGCCACCGGAGCACCACATTTTCTCCCCGCTCACGTCCCAGACCAGCTCGTCGTAGGATAAATATGTTATCAGACTATCCAGCAAGGCTATAACGCCACTTTGGTTAAGGACAAGAAACGAACATTCATACCCTATGGTTTCCATATAGGGTTTTGTATAGTGAAGGACACTGCTCAAGCTAAACAAGAGGGTTTGAGTCAGCTGGAATACAGGTTCCTGACAGGCCAATTTCGCAAGCATGACCCTAAAGGCCTAGTTCTCCAACACGCTTCACAATTCTCTTCCTGCTGGCCATACACGCATGATAAGTTTGAAGATGAGATTTTTACAGAATGTGCTCAGGACTAGGAGGAGGTATTATAGAGAAAAGAGAACCCGAACATGACTAGGTTCAAAGCTATGAGTATGGATGAGCAGGTTGAAACAATAGAACAGTCGACTCAAGAAGCTCTTAGGGTTAGAGGAGAAATCAGAGCAGCAGAAACCACAGAGGCACAAAGGAGGGGGTTGTTATTACTAGAAGGAGCCCAAAGAATCATCAACCAACTAGAGAACGATCCTCAACTAATAGAAATGACAAGGATCCCCCCAGATGACCCAATAACAATCAGAGAGGAGCTAAATGGCTCAAAGTCAACACAACTGGAGGAAACCACTGGTCTGAAAATCCCAGAGTTCCATCACCACAGGTCAGATCGTCGATGACCATTCCAATCCAGTATGAGGTTCCAAGAACACCAGGTGAAACGGGTGTGTCTAATCCCTTGTTTGATATGATGACCATATATGATGAGGAGGAGAGTTCGGAGGTATCACTTATAACTCTGATACCAATTACAGAGGAGAACAAACCAGGGGGAACATCTGCTCCAAGTCCCGGTGCATCCATTCCAAACCCTCTGCAAGGCAACCATGAGGTCGAAAGTGTCTTAGATACTGAGTTACTAGACGTATCGGGGACCCCAAAAGATAGCTCCAGGGATGAGCTAGGTTTAGGTGGTCAAAAAGAGGAGTTGCAACAGCCGGAGAGCGGCACCTCGACAACCGATCATCAAGTAAGTACTGAGCCTATCACTCACTCTTCAATTTTGGATGATACCTCACCAGCCAATGAACGCCAGATGGAGGTCGAGCCATCGAAACATATGGAAGAAGTACAAGAACCAGTCCTGGAACAAATACATGCAGCAGGAAGCTTGGGCAACTTTCTGACATGTGGAGAACAACAAATCCCTCAGCCCGTTGATGAGGTCGCCAATATACAAGCGATCTCTTATGACAGGAAGAGGAAAGCTATCATGAGGAGGACCACCAAGAAGAGAAGACTCATGTTTGATAGCTCAATTCTCATCACCATGGAGGAGAAGTTGATCAGCATAGAACATGCAAAGACATCTGAGCTCATCGACATAGGGATGACTATCATTGATGCCACATTGGATCGAGCAAGGCGAGATAAAAAGGAACTGGTCACTGCACTAAAGGAGCTAAATCATCTGTGCCATTTGGCAAAATATTACCAAGACTCAACGCAGTTCGCAGTGTTTCTAAAGAGTGAGTTCCAAGATGCATATGCAAATTTCACAAGAAAAAGACATATTTTCACTATAGGTGTAGCCGATTTCCAAGAAGATACCCTTATGTCATAAGAAACCTACAAGGACGTGGAGAGATGGTATGAAAAATCATACCAAGCGGTAGAACAAACTGACTACATCAGCGCAGTGCAGAAGGGTCGAGACACTGAGGAGCATGGTATTCGAGTGCTAAGGGATAACAACATCTCCGAGATCAGGAAAGCAATCGAATATTGGGTAAGTATGGCCTAGGAACCTCAGTGAGAGATACAAAAGAAGTGGACCGAGTGTGAAAGAGGCTGGGAAAATATCAATCGAGAGATGAAAGACATTGGCCTCCCAGAATTCAGCTCACCCAAAGACTTTGTCGACTTGCATGACATAGTCAAATGACATGTAGAACAAGACTCAGCATGGGCAGTGGAGATCGCACATGTGGCAAGCATGACATCGTGTTAAATACAACAGTTTATGGAACATCCGATCAAGGCTCGTGCAGTTCTGCAGCGTTTGAGTGCCAAAATCATCAAATACAGAGAACAGACAATATAAGTGAAAGAAATCCTTTCAACCCCGATGGATCAACACAGATTCACGTTTGCTAACACATGTGAGGATCTCTTCGTCAAGTGGTCAGAATATGAGAAGTGTCAACCACTCCAGTAGAACCACAAGATGATTTCCAGAGAACAAAAAGATCAAGCGCCACATGACAATATTTTGTTTTACTTAACACAAACTTGTAGCAGCTATTTTTAGTTAGTGATTCTTTATAAATAAGGGGATTGGCCTTTTAGAAAGGGTCTATGGTTTTGGGAAAAGACCCTCTTTATTGAGAATTATAAGGAACCATTTATGAACAACCTTAATTGAGAAGTCTTGTTTAGGACCAGAGACAAAATTTTGTTTTTCATCAAAGGCGTTATGTGATTGGATTGAGGAGGAACTACTGCCAACTTTTATTTCAGTAATTGATGTTGTAATGAGTAAGATTTTCTGAATCTATTGATAAGCTATATGTTTCAATATTTTAGTAGTTCTTTTGTTCTTAATGATGAAAAGCAAATCGTTGTGTTAATGTGTGATTGATGGAAGAGCTAAGGAAACTATTTTTCTTGCACTCATCTTATTGCATGTGTATTTTCTTTCGATAATTGTATCTCAGCCAATGTTGAAATACCAACAAGTTAATGTATTATTACCAGACTTGTAATAGGTGTGAATATCATTGTCTGCACGCTTGAGCACGAGGGTTATCCCAGGCTTAGCCTTCTTCGGTAGTTAAGAATCCCTTCTATCATTTGGTTTATACCAGCACACCTCATTTTATCAGACTCGTCTAATAAAAGAAAAGACAAAAATAAAACGTGTAATCTGAAGGAGGAACTTTCACAGAAAGATATCTTGTCAATGACTAGGTAAATCCCATCGATAAATTAGCTAGATCGAAAGATCTGGAGAACCATTCAACCATCAAACATTGCAGAGTCTAATTGGGCCTCTAAGGCGATTTTGGTTCCTACTGTTGAGTTAAATGGATCTCGGACCCCTCAACACAACCCTCCCATACTGTTGAGCATTTGTTTAGTTTCAAAAGGGAGGGATTTAATGCACATGTTTGGGTGGTTCTTTTATTAGATGTGGCTTAGTTGGCATGTTACATGTGACTTGTGGAATCTTGGAGGGTGTACTTGTTTGTCTTTGCAGAACCTTTCCAAGTGAAATCTATCATGGGACAATTATTCCATTTTGACCTTCATGGGGGTTTCAGAACCCCTAGGATGTATTGTCCCCATTGTTGGACATTATTATGTTACATAGTGTTATGCTTACCAGAGTAACCAGATGGGGGTGACAACGAGTTCAGGAGATATTGAGGGGTTTTATTGGGCTCGACTTACATCGTTCATCATATTTCATCATCGGGATCCATTCCGCACAACTAGGCTTTAGTTATGTTGCATTCCGACGATTTGTAATTTTGAGTTATTATGGGTCATATTTTAATTAATTTCACTAAGAATGTCATTTTGGACATAATACTTGGAGAAACATCTTAGTGTAATAGCTCATTGGAATCGGGATAAAGAGCACTACAGGATTAGATGATGAGAAGTGACTTTCAGTGGCCGGAGAAGCCACAGGGATGAATAAATCACTTTTCAGAGGCAAAAAGGCCAATTAATTAATAAAGTGGTTTAATTAAAGAATAATAAAAATAAAGTAAAAGTCACTTGGAGGGAAAAGGTGAACATGGGGGATAAAAGAGAGATAGGGTCCTCTATTCTCTCATTATGTTGATTATCATTTTGATGTATGGCTTCTTGCTAGAGAGCCCATGATACTTGGGGGTTTTGACTGAACAAACCCTAGAGATTAGCTCGGTGGTGAAATATCCCACCTTTCTTGATCCAAGTTTGGTCAAGGAGGTGAAATATTCCTCCCTCACCATTCTACATCAATTTCTATTCAGTTCCAGGAGTAGTCGAGGAAGCACGACGCAATTTTGGAGTCTTTTTGCAGGTTAGGCACATTTGTTGAGAAGGACAGGTTCGATTCGGTTTATAGTGTCTAGATCTTCAATATATCTTGTTCTGGGATTGATTGTCATCACCCCAGTGCCTTTTTGCATCATTGTTTGAGTGGATTCTTCAACCCATTCATCCTATCATTTAGGAGGGTGTGTTTCTCTCAAGGAGGGCACATTGTGCATAGGGGATCTAGTATTTTGGAGGTTGAGATGTCACCCAACAGTTAGGAGATTCACCAGAGGGGTTTCATATCACCCGATCTACATTTTGGCACTTGGTTTTAGTGATTCATAGGTCATCTTCTTAGAGGCCGAACTTCCTCGGGCTTCTACAGCTAGAAAGGGCACACTTTGCTAGAGGAGGGCAACACATACATCGAGGGCTCTTGGATATCTTATATATTCAGCTTGGAGGATTCTTAGGAGGTCATATCCTCATCATTATATTGTATTTTGGAGGCACTATCAGCGACATGCATTATCCTTCTATATATGATCCAGATATGCTATACTATTGTATGGAGGTTAGTTATATATGATTAATAAATCAGATTTGAGGTATATGTGGCATTAACTTGAGTTTCTTCTACTGTATCTTGTTGTGTATATGTTATTGGCTACATTGCTATCTTTTAATTGCTGCAAATATCATCAAAACTTTCACAATAAACCCTAGCACAACTCTAAAAGAAAAATCTGTTAAGTGTTTGACAAAATACCACAACCAGAAAAAAACATAAAGACCTCAATGTTCCAAGCAATAATGGTTGGGAACATTATAGTGGTATCAGAGAAAATTTCCTTTGCCATCTTGTGATATACATTGATGAGCTAGAGGAGAGATGGAATTTCTGGATTTTGAAGAGGAGATCATATATTGTAATGAAGAATATTATGCCCTTAGTGAGACATTCAGGGCTCAAGTAACATTCCAATAGTTTGTAT
Organism: Picea engelmannii; assembly: GCA_009831015.1. Taxonomy (NCBI): domain Eukaryota; kingdom Viridiplantae; phylum Streptophyta; class Pinopsida; order Pinales; family Pinaceae; genus Picea; species Picea engelmannii. Next base: position 269,420 of record ML778162.1, on the reverse strand, counting down.
CCATCAAAAATCCTAGGTGGAGCATAGATGAGGTTACACATTGGGCCAAAAAGATGGAAGAAATCCATTATTGGGGCAACATAGCAGAGGAAAATAGAGCCAAAGTAGTAAAGGAGGTAGATACATCACTACAAGCTAGTAGATGGAAGGAAGCATAGATTGAGCCTACACCCATTAGGTGCAGGGAACTTTGCTACAGTTGAAAAGTGCCTTGGAAGCTAGATCACAGATGCACGGGTAAAC